>OZ010666.1:61511280-61772188 GCA_963932185.1 Troglohyphantes excavatus | reverse complement strand
AATGACAAAATTTACACATTTAAATAAATTAACATAAATAAGTAATTTTTGTGTGAAATATTGTTTTCTTATATACATTCAAATAATATACATTAAAACTTTGATTCAAAAAGTAAAATAATAATAATAATAAACAAAAAAATTTTAGATGGTATCTTGAGCTCTGTAATCACAAGGGGGACAATGACCCCAGCATCACTTTGTGTTATTATTATTATCGGACAAGAGCTTTATGAGTGCAGTGTAAAATAGCCTATTAAATAATTAATTTAATCTCAAATGATTTCCTAAACATTTAAAATTATATTGCCGATTTCATGCTATGCCAATGGCTAAATACGGATTTTTAAATTCATAAAATTTTAAACGAAGTCTTTATTTAAATGTAAAATAATACATGTATAATTTTGTGTGAACATTTTAGTGTCGCTTAGTGAACTAAAATTTATTTTAATTCAGTTTCGTAATTAAGGTCCACATGTAAAATTATTTTGTGTTGATTTATTTTTAAATTTTTGAATAATTAAATTAAAATTTATATATTATTCTATTTAGTTAAATCGTTTAGTTTTTTTTTTCAACAAAAGAATTGGTGATGATGCATTTACCTTAAATAAAATTGCTATCTACATACAATACATTGTCTGAAAACTATCAAAGATAAACAACGAAAATGTATAATACATATTTTGGCGCAAATGGCCACACTGCTTCATTGGGAAAAGTAATTGCAATTCATATACGTTTTTTAATTGCCCAAACAATTTTAAACACAATAAAGTTAAAAGAACAGACGAATATTTCTAACCAGGAAACTACTTTGCAAATGATAGGTTTACGCATATATTCATAGAAAATATCATTGAAAGAAAATGGTAATTTGATTTGAGTTAAAGTTGTTTAGTTATATTAACGTTTCATGTTGATATTTTTTTGTATATGACTTTAAATTCCACTCTTATTCACAGTATCTCAAACTGACAATTTTAGCAAAGTGCATGTGTGTGTTGTCAACAAGAGCTGGAATGAATCATATGATCATACCTTTCTAATCAACATGGGAGATAGTAAGTTTGTACACAGGTGTTTTTTTCCTAGCTGATAACCGCGAATGGGAATTTTTTCGATTTCACTTTTCAAAGCATGAAAACGTGTTTTTATAAAATTTCACTCATTAGTAAGTATAAAGATCTATGTATGTAAGATCCTTTCAAACAGTGGTGATTTGTCAGACTTATTCAGTAAATGGTAATACATATTTATATATTAATATTTCCGTATTAAGTTATATCCTCCATTGTAAAGAGATAAAAGCTTGAATTACATTACATAACAAAAAAAAACTGTGTAGCTGGAAATGTGTGGCCAATCTATATATGGCTGAGCTTTGTAGTTAAGACTTAAAAATGATTATAGCCCGAATGAAAAGTTAACAGCTGTAGCAGCTGGCATGTACTCTATGAAGTCAGCCAGTTGATTTCGATATGCTTCACTTCTTGAGAGCGCATGCGTACGTCTTCGGGCAACAGCTATATAGCTTTTCTAAAACAAAAACGCACCTACTTCCTATAGTTCAGCTACATAGTTCCTTTTGATCTTACTGACAACCAATGGGAAACTCATTTCCAGCTACGTAGTTTCTGAAGCTGGGCTGCATAGCTGTTTCAGGTGGCGTTTTTGAAAACTTGTAATACTGTTATATAGTTGTTTTGCTGTATAGTGTAAACCCTTGATAATCATCCAAGGAATTTATAATAAACCCCTTAGTCAATCGATTCATTTCAATATTGATCTTGGGCAGCTTTCCAGGTTTACCAAACGTACACAATTGGAGCTTTCGTGGCGCGTTTCGTAACGTAACAGTCTTGGGAGTCTCGAACAAAAGAAAAGAGCATTTTACGCGTTCTATACATATCATTCATGCGCTCAAAGTATATTTTCTTGCAAAATCGATACCGCTCTTTAACTTTGTAATTAGCAATTGTCATGTAACTTATATATTTTTCGAGAAATGAATGCTAACTTTTTAATAATTCTAGCAGTAATTAACTTATCTTAAGGGGACTTGGTACCCTTTGATTTGAGAAAATCGATGAAAATATCAATTTTTCTTTTTTTTGCTTAAAATATGCTCTTATACCTAAAGTTCATTATTACAAAGTTTTGAAACGATCTGACAATTATAAATGTAATAAAAATGCGTTTCATTACTTTCGCAGCACTTAAAATGCTACGTCCATTTCAATGTTTACATTTTTGACACAACAGCTTTTGGTCATTTATTTAAAGAAAAATCAGCTAAGAACAAGTTGAACGTGTTTATCTGTGACTGTATCTATCACATCACGTGTTTGTTTACTTTTTCTTACCGTGGTTTGATATAATTTAAAATTTGAAGGTACAAGGAGACGTATTTGCCAAAGGCGACTTATTTAACATATGTAATACATGTTTTTGCTATTGTCAAAGCCCATTCTAAAGTGTTTTATGGTATGGAAAATGTATTTTCAATGAATTCAGTAGTATTAGTATGGTTTCTAACACAAAATTAGTGTAAAACAATATTTTAAACATTATTATTTTGATTTTAACAGATTTTTCCCAAAAATTTAGTTTTGTTATCATTTTAAAACTGAGTACATAATAGTGATTTAATGTACTCCAATTAAATAATAGAAACCAGAGATTTATATCTATGCAAGTAGTTATAAAATTAATTATGTGTGAAGAAAATATCAAATGTATTCATCGAGTTATTTGGATTTGAAATGTTTAAACTGATTTATCTCAGTTCGTGTTTTTTGCATATGCCACGGTATTTAAAATAAGAATACTTTCTCAAATATTATTCAAATGACTTGATTTTTTTTCTGAAATTCCTGTATAACCTATTTAAAACAATCAAGGATGGGTTTTGCAAAATAATGAAAAGAAAAATAATTAAAAATTAAAAAGTAGACTAAATCATGTTTTTTTCCATTTTTTTGCATATACATCGACATTTTATTTTTTTTCTCAAGAACTAAAACAGTTATTTCAAATTCGATCCTTAAAGTTATAAAGTATAGTATAGTGAATGTAAGAAAAAAAAATCTTTACAAAATATTAAAAACTGAAAAAGAAAAACCATTTTTAAAAAAGTAAAATTTTTAAGAAAAAAATTAAATTTTGAAAAATATACTCATAAAAATATTTTTTTTGTTGCTAAAATCATGTTATATAATAATAACCTTCAATAATATGTGTAAAATATCTATGTAAATTATTTAATAAAAAAATTATTCCAAGGGTACCGAGTCCCCTTAATACCTAAATACTGCATTTAATAGTAGTATTATAGACTAAAATGCCCGTGCGATAATTATCGCATACATTCGTTGTAACTACCCACACACGGCACTTTGTTGACAGAATTCTACCTATTGATGCATTACCAACTTTTTTTTGAAAACTGATTGAAAACTAATTTAAAATAAAAAAGTTTAATATTCATGAGACAAAAGTACGATTGCGTCCCTTCTCCGGGAAAATCCCTTTTTTTTATAATCCGCATGTTAAGATCCGTTGTGTGCGAGACCCGCAAAAGGGATCTTTACTACTGCAATAATATATATGTGGATTGTGAATTCGAAACCATCATTTTCTTCTCACATGAATCACAGCGGGAGTCTTGAGCGGGAAAAAAACTGCTTCAAGGTTTGTCACTAAGGAAACCTTTCAGTGACGGAACTTTTTTTTTATTTCTCTAGCTAGATGTTTCCAAGTAAATTGTGTGCATACACGGAGCTCTTTTTTGCAGTGTGACGCCATTCTTATAATATGATTGAGCGATAAAACGTGTGAGTGAATCTTAAGATGCAAGAAGAAACCTTAAACATCCGGAGGGTGTTAAAAAACAAGGGGGAAAAAAGAGCTAGGATTTTATATGTTGATGTTTCGTTCTGATAGATTTCCAACAAGAATGTCAGATATTTGTAAAAATATATTGTCAATTTATATAAAAATAAACTAAGATCTAAATATAATATTATTTGCATATAAATATATCTTTAATTTGATGGAAATAAAACGCAAGTACGAGGATAACGTTTTTAACTTAAATATTGAAATTAGCGTGATGGGGTGGAATTATAGTATAAGTAGAAGGCTAAATGCCTAACAATATTAATTTTAAACTTTAAATTTTGACTCTTTAATCTTTTATTGTTATCTTGAAATAGTTCATTTATTCCTAAAAAAATTTAAAAAATTTATTACTCAGAACATTTATACATTTATATAGCCATATATACAAATTTATTATAATGAAAATATATGTTTAATTAAAAAAATTATCTGAATTGTTAAACTGGAAAATCAATTACCATGCTAGACAAATTATTAAAAAAAAACTATCTTGAAGACAAATATACAATTTCTGTATTTCCCCAATCACTTAGAAGGTTAAACTAATAACAATAATTAAAAAAAACTAAAATTCTGTTTATTTACAAGGATGGGCTATTTATGCTTAAACAAACTAACAAAAGAAGTTAATTATGAGAACATAAATGCGCATAACAATACAATGTCTAGTTAAACCCCTAAGTAGGTAAAAGCAGCAAGCAGACTATCAAAAGTAAACACAGAAAAGGGAGTGGTGTTCTCGAAGTTTGTGTACTTTTCTATTCACCCGAGATAACGATGAAGATGCGGTGAACGATACACAATCAATTACTTATCGATTTTTGTGTAGGATCGCCGACGCCTCTCGTCAGATGTGTCAGGTCATTTGACAAAAAATATCAACTATGTGTTATTTTTCGAAATAAGATTAATTGATAAATACGATTATATCAATTTCTATTGATAAAAAAATACAGAGTATTCTAACGTTTCATATTTGATTTCCGTGTCAAGGTCATTCAGGTTCACTAGCCTCATTAAAAAAGTTTCACTTAAAAATAAATCAAAAATTCTTTGCATAAGAATTTAATTTGAAATGCAGTGTTTGTGATCACCAATTATTGGGCGATGGTTATTATTGGGTGTATCAAATTTAACAATATTGGAATAATAAAACATTATTTTTGCTCAACTACTTGGCTTACATTTTAAACAAGTCACTTAGCTTTAGTAGCTACCAATAAAGTAGTTAAAGCATAACAAAAAAAAATAACTGTTTATTATGTGTAATTTAACAACTAAACAATGACCATCACCCGCTAATTTGCGACCACCCATTATTTGTTTTCTGAAACATATTATAAGTATATCAATTTGCAATATATTATGACTAGCTGTGTGGAACAGCGTTGTGAGGGGAGTTAATTTATTACAAAATATGAAGTAATTGAACGTTTATATTTTTAAATTGACAGGTTTTTAAATATACTTTTTTTCTGTAATGAAGATTTTATACGCAAGTCTTAATAAAAAAATTTTGCTTTTTGATTTTCCTTCTTTTTCGGAGGTAGATAATAAATAACTTTTACTCCTTGTGGTAGACACACACACCACTTCAGTATTGCCATTTTGTACTATTTATGTCTAGTCTTGTGTAAGATTCAATGATAAAAGGTCATTTGATTGAAAACAAAGAGATTGTAAACTATTGTTCTTTACAGATTATACTCGGATTTTTTTTTTTATTTCAGCGATAATAACTTGATTTTTTTTCCATAAATTATATCTTGATTAAGGTTTTGGTAAAATGCTGACGAAACTATGTTCGATATACTTTTACCATTCATAAAAAAAAAAAATGAAATTTTTAAACAAAAGTCTAAATGAAACGAAAATTAAACTGTTAGAGAATATAATTTTAAAATTATTATTAATTTAAATGAGACTTAATGTAACTTAAATGGAATTTAATGTTAACTGTTTTTATAATAACATTTATTTTTATTTACAACTGTTTTATTGAAATAAGTAAAAAATAAAACTAACTGTACATATTTTTCTTACTACTACTATTTATTTACTATTAATATTTTTACATATGTTATAAAAAATATTAACAATCATATTCTAAACACACTGTTCCTGATATTTCAGAATAAAAGGACGATTTTTAAAATTTTCATTTAAATGAGTAAAACTGTTAGTGATAATAAGAAAACAATATTTCTGACAGCAGTAAGGAAAACTCAAATATATTTATGTAATTACTAATAACGATATTTGATCATCACTCATTAAATACAAATAAAACAATATTTTACATTGTCCATTATCCTCAAGAGTCTTTATAATATCGCCTTAAAAACAAAAACTATTCTTCCGTTACTAGAAAACAGCTTCTTATTCCAACTAAAAGCTCGCTTCTTTGAAGTAAACTTATATAAGAGGTCACAGCAACAACCTTTCGGTAAATAATATTAATAACTGCATTTGTACACTTTATATTTCCGCGTTGGGTAGGTCAATGCACGGTTTCCCGTTGCACTTACATAATTAAAATGTAATTTCTTGGATTCTATTATTTACATTGGAGTTTTAAGGGTTAACAAATCCAAAGAATTGAAACGTTAATCGCTTGTGGAATCTTCTTAGGCATTGAAGCGTATGGTTCTTATTCATAAAACCTTCTTTATCAATAAGAAAAACACTTAAACAAGTTACCAAAACTAGATCCCACCATTAAAATTGTATTCCTTAAAAAAATTGGTAGAGCTAAAACTATAATTGTATAGGATTTAATAAGTTTAAAATTTACTAGCACTGAAGGATGTGTCTTTTGTAACATAGTAAACGTTTTATTATTATTTAAAAATTGCAAAACTGCTTATGAAGAGCAACAAATTCAAAAATGTTATATAAAAAAATTTAATTAATTTTGCAACGTTACAAATTTAAAGTAATCGTTAATTTAAATAAAAGTTCTATAGTCTCTAAAAATAATAATAATAAATAATAATTACACTCACATTTTATTTAAATGTCTTTAAAAACCATTTTCAAATTATTATAATTATACAGCATAATTTCAAAATGAGATTTTATATGAGTTAACTTTGTAACACAAATGGGATCACTTATGAAAATATTAGGTTTCATTTTTTGGCTTGAGGAATTTTGTTGTTATTTTTTAAATCCAAATTCGAAATTTGAACAGTTAATAGAACACTAAAAGAAAATATTTATACAAAAACTATCTAAAAAATAAAATAATGACATGCAATTTAGCGTGACATATACCAATAAGACATTTTTTTTTTATTTTTCAGTATAAAATAATTTTTAAGTTATGAATGCATATATTTCTAAATAACAGTTTACTGGAATCTGCTGAACATTATTGATGACCAACTGCTATCTGCCAAGTTTCAGGCATCTTAAATTGGGAATTTTTAAACGAGATTACAGAGTAATAAGAAACATACACTTGTATTATTTCTATGTAGAAGGGTAACTTTGTATTTTAATGCGAATCCAAAAATGTACGGCCACACAGCTAATCAAAAATATTTTAATACCATTTAATACACAAATTTTTTAATATTTTGCTTGAAAAAATACAGTTAAAACTGTTATTATCAAAATGACAAGTTTTTATCTTAAAAACTATTATTATTCTATATCCGGCACCACATATGCGGGATTCTGCGAGTCCCACATATGTGGTGCAGCTTTAATGGAGACACTCAGGACTCGCCGAATCACGCATATGTGGTGCCGGCTTTAAAACTAAACTTATGGCTTTTTTCTTGTATGATTCAAAAATATATTTGCATCATTTTCAATTGGCAAATAACAAGCTTCAATGCAAGACGTGCAATAGGGTTTCAAATAAGAACCAGACATCATTCGCTCTGATTTGTGGTTTGTAATAAAACAAGGAAAGTTAACGTAACACTCGCTGAAGCACAAAACGTTTTTGAAGGTCGAAACGGGGTATTTCCTCTATCAAGCAAGGCATTCATGAACACTGCATACGCAATGGTCAATAAAAGGCCGGGAACTATGAAATCACTCCATTGTAAGTAAAACGGGATCTTCCGAAAATCAAAACTTGCAATGGCATATTGATAAATTGGAGAATGCTTATTGAGGATAGTGGTGAAAAAATAATGCGTTTGCGTAACGTAATAACCTTACAAATTGTTATGGAAATAAAAAATATATGTGGTTATTAGCAAATAAATATTTTTAAACAATTAAATGATAAATCTATTGTATGTGAAAACAGAAATTCCTGGACAATGAGAGAAGTAATGGATATTATATATTGTAATTGAAATAATTCTAATAAGTAAGGATTTTTAATATGTGATGTGTCCTTTTTTTGAAGATAAATTGAAACAATACGGATTTATGCGATTTCTTAAAATACTGAAATGAAATATAAATTTAATATAAAAATAATGTTAATATAAGTAATTTTCGATATTTAAACAGAATATTCGACATCGTCTATATAAATGTTTACTTAAATCCAATATATATATATATAATTGCATGTATGTATACCTCGTGACAAATTTTGTTTTTCGTCAAAAATATTGATGTGGAATAGTAGTATTTATGTTTTCAAAATAGGAGTTATTATTTAGTTCCTTAGAATAAGCTTTAATTTACTTTCAAATTCAAGGGTAGTTAAAAAATATATTATGAAATGTTTAATGCAATTTATGAAAATATTTTTTTCGATATC
The DNA here is from genome assembly GCA_963932185.1 of Troglohyphantes excavatus. Taxonomy (NCBI): domain Eukaryota; kingdom Metazoa; phylum Arthropoda; class Arachnida; order Araneae; family Linyphiidae; genus Troglohyphantes; species Troglohyphantes excavatus. The sequence goes on along the minus strand of OZ010666.1, from coordinate 61,763,550 downwards.
GAAATTGACGTATGTCGTTTGATGTTTTACTTTTTTTATGAAACGTTTTTCTTGCTTTAAACTTAAAAAAGTACAAATTTCAATATTGGTGATAATTAAAGATGATTTATTATCCATACGAAGAATTTACAGAAAGGAGGTCATTTTCAAATGCTTTTAATGAACACAGTTTATTACTTAACTTAAAAATTAGAAAGTCAGTGTCGAAATTATTGAAATAAAAATGGTTATGAACAGCAAATGTTATTATCGAAATGATGGTTTTTCCTTAGTCGCCTCATATTCCGCTAATTTGAAATCTATATGCGATAATGACCAAGAAATATGCCATAATGGACAAACTAAATACCATAGTGTTAAAATAATATGCTATATTGGTAAAACAATATGTCATAATGGTCAAACATTAAGTCCTATTGATCAAATGATGCAGAAGGATTGGAAGTGGACCCATCATGAAAGGGCGGTTAGTAACAATTGTGGTGTATATTTTGAATATTACAACTATAAAATTATAATAACATATAATATACAGTCATTAACATAAATAAACAAACAATAACATATAAGTGTTTTCATTTATTTAGCCAAAAAACTAACTGAAAAATGAAGAGTACCAACTTCACTTACTTCATAGGATTCTCGCAGCCATAACAACTTATAAGTATTTCAGGAATAAGGTTAATGTATTAAAACAGATTTCAGAGGGAATTAAAATGAATATTAATGCATAATGGGGCAAGACAACATCTCGAGTGCTATGTTAATCGATTCGAAATCTCTATGGGAATCTTTATTCAAATGACATGGGTGATTGGCTGCGAAGGGCATTTGTATTGCATGAAGGCATATACACAGAATTTAATGATTTTTAAGAAGATACAGCAGAATGATATCCGATTTTTATTTCTCAATTCGTAAATCTTACATGAATTACATTTTTTTTCTAAAATTATTTATACCAAATAGCTTTTTAAAATTGATTTATACATTGAATTGAATAAGATAATCGGGTATGGATGTAACAGAGCACGTCCCGAAGGGTTTTACGGTAAACATCATTTACGTAAATTTTAGAAATAAGGATTTCTGTCGCAAATAAAGATAGATAAAAAAACTTTTCGTATTCAATTTCATTTTTGCTACGGTTCTATAGTGTCGGAATATGGGTTACCCAAATAGCTAAAAATGGTGCAAAAAATTATGAATATCAATACGTTTTAAACTTTTGTATCATTTAACGAGAATTGTGTTCTTCAAAAGAGCAATTCAATGTACATATTGTATAAAAAATTATATATTTCTTATAATTTTTGGGTTTTCTCTGTCATATTGCACATAAATTGAAATACATAAATTTTAAACTAACTTTAAAAAAAAATCAACTGCTAACTGATAAATATGTCAATGAAATGGTGAAAGACACTTGCAATTCTACCTCCCGCATCAACGAATGATACCTTCGATAGTTAATTTGTTTTATATCGCACATTTAACTTATCTTATTTTTGAAAGTATAAACAATAGTTTTTTAACTCAATCTACATTTACATTGTTTTTTAAAAAGAGTCTAATCAATTATGAAATACTGTCTGGGTTAAGAAGGGTTATTAATAACAATTTAACGTTGTAGGTATATAATATATTAAAATTGTTGTTGTAAAATCTAGAAAAATGGAAAAAAAATAGAAGAAAAAATATTTATCATTTCAGGCATCACTATATTGAAAGGTGTCAATTCACCAATTGGTTGTGAAATTGTTTTATTAGATGACATCATATCTTTCGCTGCTTATGCGTAGTTTTATACAATAGATCTATCTACGATATCCACAGCAAAAAATGTCAGTAAAAACATTTATCAAAATTGTGAAATTAAATGTTTTATGCAGGAAAAGTATTTTTTATTTTGTGTTTCAAATTCATTTATAAAACCTTAATTTTTTTTAATTTCACAATTTTGATGAAGATTTTATACTAACTCATTTATCTGGATCACTTCAGATGAATATTCTTCCAGCAGTTGAGAGTTTTATTTGTTTCATTGGTACATAAAATAATATTTCATTATAGCTCTCTAAGATATTTATAGTATTGCATTCTGATTATCTGTTGTGCAAGCTAAACAAAACCAGGTGTGTCTATGTCGGAGCGCAGTCAGACAGGTTTTACTTCATTAAAGCTTATTAAATATAGAAATAGGAATTGGTCTCTAACATAAACCTCACCAACATAAGGAAGATTCGCAAGCAGTTATGCATAAATATGCTGTCCCGTCGTGTAAGTATTTTACTTTATTTCAAGATGTACAATTTTTTATAGAGCGAACTCACAATTTTTATCAATCGTGTTATTTGTCGCAGAGTCAAAGCGTTGGAATACATCACACTAAAAGCGTAACATGATGTTTTTATCCTAATACTCCACAAACTTGACTTTCAAGACGTTTCACGTATACAGCAATAAAGTTTGCAAACCACTGCGTGTTATCTGACTATAAATCCCGCCTTTTCCAAAGACACACGAATCTCTCTCTTAGGTCGCCAATTTCCTCCTCCGTATTTCTAGTTTCTTATCAACTGATGCGAATCAACGCCAACGTGTGGCGTTGTTATCCACTCGACGCCAGCGTAGGTCGCCGCTTAGCCAGAAATCGTAGTAAAGCGCCTTTCTTTTTTTTATCTTGATGTATTTTCACGCTTGTCTGGAACGATTTGGATTCTCTGTAATGGTCAGTTTATCGTTCTTTTTGTTGATGTAAACAGCTGGATTTTTTTTTATGAACAAAGAAAGCGTTGGTGTTCAGTTTGGCCCAAATTTATCAAAAATAATTATTGATGTTGTAGTAATTTAGGGTGCTAGAGCATACACCGCTTCTTTTATATGTTTATTAATTTTTAGAACACAAATATTCCATCTGATATAAATATTATATATATATATATATATAAATACAAGTAAAAATACTGAAAGATAAGCAAGAGTATAAATTACAAAAAAGATACATGCCACAGTGTTCCCCTCTCTTCGTCAAGGAGGCCGAGAAGAACAACAAAGGCTAGCAGGCGTTTCTGATGGCTAAGCGTAAAATATATCCGAAACTTAGCCATACCTCCGACGATATATATATATATATATATATATATATGCTTCAGCAGGCGTCGGAGGTATGGCTAAGTTTCGGATATATATATATATATATATATATATGACAAAAATGTGATAAAACCGTACATTGACCATCGACAAACAATCTGTGACCACCCTGAATATTATGAGTTCTGCACCCTCAATAGCACATATCTGAAGCAAAAAAGGATAGTTGTGTCCACATATGCAACGTATTGTATTTACCGACTGCAAACAATTTGCAAGGGGGATGTTAATAAAAGTGACCTCACTCAAAACTTTCCTTAGCATGTTGACTGCCACGGTATATTAGAATTCCATGCTTCAAATACAAGCCAGTCATTGTGTTAAAAAAATGAAATACCCCCCAGAAATTGGATTTATAAGCTTTACATGTTTTCAATGACTTGATTTTTTTAAAGACGAATTTAAGTTGTAAATAGGTTTAAAAAGACAATATAATATATGATATTTAATATTTATTCTTTTTATTGTTTTTCCCGCTTCTTTTAGAAAATTTAAAACTTACATTAAGATAAAATAATAGAGGTATGAAAGACAAGAATGATTATTTCAGTTATATTCAATATTATTTATTTAAACCAATGTGATCGCAATCGCCTAATGCGTATATAAGAATTTTAAAATAACTGAAAATATATTGGGAATTTAGCCACTTTTCTATTCTTTACCAACTTTGTGATTTTTATTCCGTTAAAATTTGAATTGTTAAGTAGTTTTATACAAAACTTAAAATGTTAGTTCTTGTTAACCAGAAGCAGAAATGTTGTTTTTAATTCGAGAAGTTTTTTACAAGCTAATAATAAACATTAAATTGGCGAGTTCTGTGCAATAGGGTATATCTGTAAATAGTTTACGCAACATTCTGATAACTATACTTATCTGGTTTGTAACGTACTCTTAATGTAAAGTGTGGTTCGTTTAAAGAGAATGTGAACTTAAATTTTTAACATTTAAATGTTAAAACTTGAACACATATCATGAACTGCTGCTGCCCTATGTTAATTTTTCTTCTAGAATTGCACTGCTAAATCATGAATTTGGTCGTAAAAAATGCGTTTTTTATTCTTTCCAAAACGTACTAATAAGTATTTTACATCATTTTACGTTATACTGTAGATACTGTATTTTACGTTATACTGTAGATACTTTATTTTACGTTATACTGTAGCTACCGATTTATTCATAAGTCGGTATCTACAGTATAACGTGAATTTCAAGTTAGGGCAGATACATACAGCACTTTAATACCAGAAGTGTATATTATATCTTTTTTTTTTGGACATACGTATTCATGAAACCAAAAGGTTTTTAAAAAAACATTAAAAAAAATACTCTGTAAGAGGAACCTTAACATATTTTTGAGGGCAATCTAAACCATTTCACCACTGTGTACAACCTCATAATTTATCTTTAGTGTATGAATCTTTGGCATTTTTGTGAACCAAACATACATTTTATAGGTACACATCACATGTATGGATCTATAAGAAAAATATAGTACACAAACACTTTGCTCGCGAGTACGCTGATGAGTCACTGCATTTTCTTCTTTGTAAGTCCTCTTTTGAACAGCTGCAGCTGTCGGTAGCAAAAGTCAAAGCTCAGCTGTCGAGATGGAAGAAGAGATAGAGATATGGAAGCACGATGTCGCTTCGGAACTCTGATATATGTGCGTAAAAGAATTTTTGTGATTAAGGACATTTGCTACTTGTACCTATGGAATGTACTTGCTGAATTGTATATTTATATACGGATATAGTTTGAATAATTCGAAGTTTACGTTGAATGGGAATTGTAAAGTTTTATAAAATTATTTTGTGCTAGTGCATTCAGTAATGAAACAAGGATTATACAAAATTAAATTTACAAAGAATATGGGACACGTAATAACACACACACACACACACACATATATATATATATATATATATATATATATATATATATATATATATATATATATATATATATATATATATATACTCTCACACCAGGTTACGGTTTCGGTTCCCCTATTTCTAGAAATCAAGCTCTGTGTATATATACACACAAATATTCAAATATGTATACACATATACATGTACTACATATGTATAAGCATATATATATATTTATATACATATATATATATATATATATATATATATATATATATATATATATACTCTCACACCAGGTTACGGTTTCGGTTCCCCTATTTCTAGAAATCAAGCTCTGTGTATATATATACACACAAATATTCAAATATGTATACATATATGCATGTACTACATATGTATAAGCATATATATATATATATATATATATATATATATACAAATATGTATACATATATGCATATTCTGCATATGTATAAGCATATATAGAATGGCTCCGTCTAGTTGACTGTTGGGTAACGTCCATCAATACTGGTTTAAGCGAATCTACAAGCTAGTTTCAGCGCGTTGACCCGTTGACCAATCCTCTTATCGAAATCATGTATACAAAGAGATGTCACAAGATATCATTTAAACAGAGCCGAACTATGCTGTGCTGTATATGTATACATATACATATTTTGACGTGTTTATTTACAAAAAATAAGCTATTTACTATTACAAAAGTTATTTATAATTTTATCCGAATAATTTATTTCATTTTAAATAAAAGTTGTGATAATGCTTAGCTCAAAATTGCAAAAACATAAACAAAATTGATAATGCAGATTTTTTAAGTATTCTGACCATTTTATGCAGGTAAATTGAAACTGTGGGTTTTATAAGGTTCATGTTTTTTGTAATTTTATTAATATAAAAAAAGCTACTTTATATTCTTAGTATAGCTACTGTGTAATACAGTTTTTTGTTTATGTTTTTAGTTATTTTCTAAATGATTTATTGTTTAAACACGACTGTTCCATGCATTAGATATCTATAGTTGCATCTATCAGCCCCATTTGATTGTTGGGGCTGGTGTAAGGAATTTTTTTGAGTCTTCAATGAAAATTAAACAGAAAGGATAAAAAGTTCAAAAATGAAAAATTTATTGAAATTAAATAATTGATGTTTATATGCTGTATTATAAAGATTTTTAAGATTGTATGTAAACGTAAATATACATAGGAATTAAAAAAAGTATAATATATTAATATTAAAATGAACCGTTATATGTAAATTAATTTTGTATATTTAATTAAGAATAATAATTACTTGTAACTATTCTAATCAGGAACCTTTTTCGCCAGTATGTTCATAGTATATGGTAGTTAGGGTCTAATATACACGTAAAGCAAAAGTGGTGCGATTGTTAAGTTGTTCTTTTTTTGGATGTTTCCTTTTACTTCGAAAATAATATATCTCAAATTATAACACCCATATTTCACTCGTACATTACTATTACGTTATCCTACGAAAAATGGGCGTTTTCGAATGTTCTTCGCTTCAGTCGAATTGGCGACGTTTTCCCACCCGATCTTGGCGACCGATACCACGTGAAATCCTGAACCGACTCTTCTTCCTCAACTGTCATTCAGTAGAGAGAACACAGCTGGTGGAATCAGCTGTTGGGATTGTCTTTGAGTTACAGCTATCGGCCTCTCTTCTTTTCGTAATACTCGGAACTTCAATAAAGTACGGTGCCTTTATTGTGGAAATTACCAACACTTTGTGGAGAAAACTATTTTTGGAATTAACAATCTGCATTCAAAATCAAATCTGGATTAATATTTCAGGATGATTTGTTATTGAAAACGTTCTAATGTAGTTAGATTTGGGATATTTCAAGAATTTGATAGGTCGTTATTGTGAAGATTCCAAGAAATTATTTGGAATATGGTGACTCGATAATATAAATGAATTTTAATTATTAAAAATTCGCAACAAAATATTGAGGTTTTTCTTTTATTGAACACTTATCAAGAACTATTGAAATTCTCTCTCAGCTATTCTCAAGAAGACGTGAAATTTGCAGACGGCAAAAATAATGGATATGCATTCTAAAGAGTACATATAACTTTAAACTATATAAAAAAAAGAACATGTATATTCCATCTCAGCTGACGGATACAGCAGAAAATGAAACTCTTTTCTACTCCATGTGTTTGTGACTTGAATTCGGTTTTTGAATGGCTTTACCAGCAAAAGTGCTTCAGCTGAAGAAGAAATCGAAAAGTGTGCCATGCATAAGTACATACAGAGCATCCCGATTCTGGCCGAAGAGGGCTACTTATTATGTCAACGAGCCAAGGGTAAATATTTCATAAACTTACATTTTTTCCTTATTTACAACGATCCCAGAATATAGCGTCTATCATTTTCTTATAAAGACCTCAGAATATAACGATCATTTTGTTATAACGAACGCCATTGAAAGTCCTAATTGGTTGATTTGTTTGCGTGTAAAATAATGTTTAACTCCTCGCTATAACGATCTTTCGTTAAAACGATTTATCATTAAACGATATTTCGGTATATCCACTAGCTCGTATTAGTCGGTGAAAGGTCGTTATAATAAGGGTATTTTGTTTTTTCAAACAGTTTTATTAACATACAATTGATCTTGCAAGAAGGCAATAGCGCAATTGCGGCCAAAGGGAGCCAGTTTTACCATATGCTCAAAGAAGAAAACAATTGTTTATCGCCCAGGCAAAAGGTTGCCATGGATCGCAATTGGAACTTCCCGTGCAAGAAAAGCGGCAGAAACCTTAATTCGTATATTAATAAGGTTGTAGAAAATCTGCTGTAATATTTTTAAAGTATTATTCGAATTATTTTAATTAAAACTTTTAAAGTTTCAATTTTCAAAAAAGTTTTAACACATTTTTTTAAATATAATTTATATGTATTTTATATTTAGTGATTTTTTCTGCTAAAGTAATGTAATAGTAAGAAAATTAACTAAAAATATGTCTGTAATATTTAATATTTTTTACCTTGCAATATTAGAGAATAATTCAAGGAAAATTTTGAAATTAATAAACAGTTTTATGGAATATTAATTTTTACCAACTTCAAATAAACATTTAAAAAAAATGCAAGTTTTTAAAAAAAAAAATACCTGAGGAATGTTTAAAAATCTGTAAGGTAGCCAAATTCAATGTATATTTTTAATGTGTTTGTTTCAATTAAAACGACTTGATAATACATTGCGATTTTGTTTAACACTCTTTTTTTTTAATTTTTAAGACGCTTAAAGGATTTTTATTTAATTAATTTTGTTATAAAGATAAAGACATGTTTTTAAATGAAATAAATTTAATTAAATTTGGCTGTGGCATGTTAACGTTGTATTTACTAATTTAAAAATTAATTTTGGTTTCTGTTTTCAGTGTAAAACATTTCAAAATAATAATTTTTTTTTGTAGCACAGCAATAACAAACTTAAAAAAAATTCTTAACCAATTTTTGATTATTTAGTTTTAATTAATGTGCATATTTCATGAGTAACTTATTTTTTAGTGCCCTTACCTCGTCTACGCTAGTATAAATTTTATTCATGGAAAAACACAAATATTTATATTTACTGAAAAACACAAAACGTTTTATCTTTAAATAAGACAATGACTTGTTTATTGAATTTTTGACGTGAGGATATATTTTACATTTCACTATCCATTGTTTGCTTTTTATTTTGAAAATAAATTTAGTATTGCCAAAGAAATAGCACAACATTTTTTATTATAGTTATAAAACTGTTTGATATAAAATTATTTAAATTCGAAAATATATTATGTAAATAGATTTAAATTTTAATTCTAATATTAAACAATACGTTTCATAGTGTCTGATTTTTAAAAAATATTTTTTTCAAGTCTCTTAAAAAAAATTTCGCAATTTGTGTAAATTTACACTATTAAGATATCATTTGCGATTTATATTATCAAATAATTACACTCTACTCGTAGAATCCATCAATATAGAAATAAATAAATTTAGTATTGCCAAAGAAATAGCACAATTTTTTTTATTATAGTTATAAAACTGTTTGATATAAAATTATTTAAATTCGGGAATATATTATGTAAATAGATTTATTTTAATTCAAATGTTAAACCATACCTTACATAGTGTCTGATTTTTAAAAAATATTTTTTTCAAGTCTCTTTAAAAAAATCGCAATTTGTAGAAACTTACACTATGAAGCTATCATTTGCGATTTATATTATCAGATAATTACACTCTACTCGCAGAATCCATCAATATAGAAATAAATAAATTTAGTATTGCCAAAGAAATAGCACAATTTTTTTTATCGTAGTTATAAAACTGTTTGTTATAAAATTATTTAAATTCGAAAATATATTATGTAAATAGATTTAAATTTTATTTCTATTATTAAACAATACCCTACATAGTGTCTGATTTTTTTTAAATATTTTTTTCAAGTCTCTTAAAAAAATTCGCAATTTTTGTAAACTTACACTATTAAGCTATCATTTGCGATTTATATTATCAAATAATTACACTCTACTCGCAGAACCCATCAATGTAGAAAATGTGTCAATTGAGCATGTCAGAGGAAATCGCTAAATTGTATTGACATAAAAAGATTTTATGTAACTTTATCTGATACTCATAAGTAATTATTGCTATCTCTGAATATCATACACTTGCATTAACCGACAAAAGTTTTTTTTTCTAATCTCTATCACTTTATCGCACACTTGTTATTATTTACATAAGGGTGGTGTGATGAATTTGGGTTATCTTTAAAATTATACTCTGTAAGTAAACATTCAATATGGAAAATTAACAATCGTATAAAAAAAATTAATATCATAAAAATATTATTAACAACCTAATCATGGGTTCCTTGTTTGCTTGTGCCAACTTTTACTATGATCCGTTATCACATGTTAGAAATTAGCAGCAACAAATACACAAACGGATAAATTGCAAACTTTTTAAAAAATTATATAAGAGAATATGACAATAATTAATTTTTATAATAACATGTTTAATTATATTTAAAAAAATAAATAATTGATTTTAGTAACACTACTAAACCAAAAAAATATAAAAAATAATCCCCGCTAAATTCACTCTTATCCGCCAAATGTCATTCAACTCCCTGCTCAAAATTTATATTATGTTAAGTTAAAGCAATGAATTATTTTATATAACAAAACCTTAAAAATAAAATATCCGAATACCGACGAAAACTGCGCCATCTTCACCATTTCCAATGACATTAATTCCTTCCCTCAAAATATTTTTCCAATAGTCATCCAAGCTTATCTAATCTCGATGGATGTTTGTAGTCGGCTTTTTTTAAAAATAATCATCTGATTATAAAATGCCGAAATCTGCTTTTAGTTGCGTTCTCTGGAAATTACATCAGCAGTCTGCGTAGCAGGAAATATGGAAAAGATGTCCCCCTCCCCTCTGTGTAATTGGCCTATCCATGGCCACATCTTAATTGAAAGGGAAATCAAGGTCATTTGTGTTGTGATCTACCGAACATACGTACGACCGGGAAGAGAGATGAATAACAAAAGGATTTTTTTAATAACATCCATCTTCTATTGGATTTAAAAATAAAAGAAAGGGCGGGAGTGGATGTTTGAAGTCCATTTAAAGCTTGTTGAACATGAAAAGAAAGTTTTAAATGGTTTTGACTCTTGTAAAAATTGATTAATGTTTTTTTAATGGAGATGTGATTGTTATAATGTAATACATTATAATGTTATTTTTATAATGAAATTTAGGATTGTTTTAATGTAATTTTACTTATAATACGCAATCGGGAAATGTTTAAAAAGGAAAATCTTACAGTTTAACAATTTAATTTTTTTTAGAGATTAAGATTATAATATAATTTTATCATTTAAATTATTGAAATTTATTTATTGAAAACAATTTCAGTGGTTTAGTACTAAGCTTAATATTTTTATATTGGAGAGAGAAGAATTTTCCGCAAGTAGAATGGTTCTTTTTATTTCCTTATTCGTATTTTATTTCTATGTTTCAATTTATATTCGCTATGTATTATGATTAATTATTTCCTCTTTTCATTAATTCATCATAGTTTTGATATTTACAGTATTGGTAAAAGATTCATTTATAGTTAATAAGATAGAAAAATATTTTTGATTCTTTAGTGTTAAATTTTTTAAATTTTTTTATACGGTAAAAGGAAAAAAAACTAACCATAACCTAGTTTTAATTCAATATTATTATATTTTTCTAACACATGCTTACTAGAAAAATGCATTTACTTCTAAAAAATAATTATAAATGTGGATCCACCAATCATTTAAAATGTCTTAAACATTCAGAAAAAGTTCATATACTTTTTTACAATCCTTAGAGTTTAAAAGCAACTAATTAGATAGTAAATATACAGAAAAAAGACTTTTTTATGTAAGCGTTTCATCTTCCTTCAAAATAAATATTTAAATACCAAATTTTACAAAATTAACCTAATTGAAAAGGAAGGTTTATGCTTACAGAATTGATATTCAAGTGAAAATAATGGCATTGAAATCTGAAAGACTGTTTTAGAAAAATATGTGACCGCGCGCACCAACTACAATACGGATGAAAATACATCGAGACGCTTACTTCACAATACATTTTAGGGAGCGTTAGAAAGAGACTTGTCTCAGCCACAGCCGGGAAGCGCAGTTGATCGAGCTTATCACTAATAGATTGACAGATTGGAAAGCAAAACCCTTTACTTCCGCATATTACGGATATAGTTTGTGATTTATACAATTCCAAGAACTTAAATTAATTGTTTATAAAACATCAACACATTTTAAAGAATTGAACTCAATTATGAATCGATTGCTAAATCCATTTATTTTTTTATATTTGCTGTTTATTTTTTATTAGAAATCCCCTTTATCTTATTGTCCGTTTCTTGAGGTAATATCTGCAAAAGTATAGACATTCGGAATGCCTCTAATTTCAGAACAGCTAAGTTTGAATTGTTCTCAATTTTACGTAACTCATTGTATTCTTATGTTCTCAAATTTTGAATTTCGTATTTAACTTTCATGTCAATATTTTGAAACTTGATAGGAATGTCTCAATAGCTCTAATTATGAATATCAATTATAAATTTACACACATTACAATAAATATCATGAATTGAAAACCGGACAGGGGGGTTAAATTCGTCCCAATTTTATTTCGCTCATTTCTTTACAATGATACTTATTACAATTTCATGCTTATAGTAAAATTTTATATACATACACGGGATTTACAGCACGGAACAATAATATCACAAAAATGAAACAAGTGGCTTATTTTACTGCAAGAATTATTTTTCTAGGGCTTATTAATATTACAAAAATTGGCAATTATAAAAAGTCAAAGTTTCTTAGAATTGATATTTGGCAATAAATAAAAGTACAATATACAGATTGTACTTTATTTACATTACTGAGTTTCAATAAAAAATGTGTCGTTTTTAAATGTAGCAATTTAACACAGAAATCACAGATTTTTATGTGGAAAATGTGTAAAGAGTAGATTAAAATTTTATGCGCAGCACATCTATGTGTAAATATTTTTATAGATTGAGTGATGTGATAAATACAAATGATAGCAAAACTATTTATCTGCTATAAATAATCTTTGGTGATATTTAATGTCTAAAATTGTATGGCTATTGTTCTTTCTTACGACTTTCAAAAACTATCGATCCAGTTCCGAAAAACGTATAACAATGGGTAGTATTATTTGTACTGAGATATTTATTGATGAGTATTGAAAAATATTTTATAAATTTTTGAATTTATAGTATTATATGTATTGTATTTATACAAAATACTATTTCTATTTAATTCATAGTATATCTTAAACATCAACAATTTCTAAATACATAATTTTTAAAAAAATTGTATTTAATAGTAAAAATTTAAGAATGCGCAGTAAGTCCATTTATTTATATTTTACAAACTATCACCTGTTTACTTAGACTTACATATTTTTTTAGTGCCAAAGCTTAATTAATACCACCTCTAATAAAAAAAAGTGTTCAATGAAAAATATTCATTATTTAACTTAAAGAACAATCAAGATTTTCTCCAAATCTAAATTTAAGTTTCCTTCAGAGAACAGGGCTGGCATGATCTAGTTCGAAGGGTAACAAGTTTGTAATCGGAAAGTTGCGAGTTCATTCTTCCGATTACAAGAGGAATACATTGGCTCATTTTAAATTTGTCGTGGTCCGATTTTTCTAGTGTAGAAGTTTAGAGAGTGGTGTGTTAGCTCAGTTGTTGTCCTCATCATCTGACCATGGTTCAAAATTACGAGTCAGTGTTTTCTGGTCTTTCCTTGAGAAAATATTACCAATAGCCCATTGTGCCGCTTCAGTGCGATGATAATTCTACAAACCAATGAAATCTTAAATGATATCATTACTAAAAGACTTATCTCAAAATAAATAAATGCATCAAAAGCGGGAATGAGTGTTTCATATTACAGCATTGATAAAATTATTCAAATTTCACCGAGATTCGTAAGGCAAAAGTAATAACACTTTTAAAAATACAATATACTGTTGAATTTTAAAAATTGTTTTTTTAGTTTAAACCAAAAAATTTCCACTTCTTTATTTTATATTTCTTCGTAAAGAATGTTGTTGTTTATACCTTCTAAAAGTTTGGTTTCTCGGAAAACCGGATCGTACGTTCAAATGTTTAAATCTTACGCCATACTACCTTGAGTATTGATTAAAAATAATACACATTCCTTTAGGTTTTTGAGATCATTCACTGTAGAAAAAAAAATATCAGGAGGTTTTTCAATAATATATTATTTTCAAAAAGTAGTTATAAACTATCATTATTTTCTAATCAGGATAGATTGGTTTATAATTATATTGTCATCAAACATTGGCGCATGCATATTTAAAATTCTATTTTAAAATTTTCTTAAATTGCAGGGTAAATAGTTATAAAATAAAATTATTTATAATTTATATTTCCTCAGAAACAGTATTGAAACACGGATATAAAGACTCCGATTGCCAATTATTTTTCAAACAATTCGTCAAGTATGATAAATTATATCCAAGTGGAAGGTTATATATAAGTAGAGATATTTTTTCCTTTGGTATGTTATTGTATCGCCAGTATTAAAACGAATGTACGTGAAGTTAAATACATGGGAGTTTGTCACTGAAGGCTTAATTTTTATACAAAAGAATATTCAACTTTTAAACAATATATAAGCTTTGAACGCTAATTAGCATTCAAACAACATTGCCATGTGTTTTAGCTTTTATTTTTACAGATTGCGTTTTTTTCATCTGCATTATATTAAGGCAACAATACAAGGCTAATATTAGTAAATGCTTTTTAGTCACTAATTTGCAGGGCTTTTTATATTACAAAAAACAAATTTTACAAATTTACCAGTTTACATAGTTTTTGAAAATCAAACTTAAAAAGTAACACGTTTAGGGATCTTGAAAACCACTCAAAGTAATTGAATAAATTTAGATTTTGGGAAAATTTATTTTTCACCGTGTATAAAGAGCGATATTTGACTGGTTATGCCAAATTAAACAGTCGCACATATATTACTTTTCATCTCACATATCTCATAAATTACCACGAGAAACGCGTGGCTGTATTGCTAGTAAGTTATATTTTTGTCAACCCAAAATAAAATATGAAGGATCCATGTATATTTAGGATATTACACTCGGGATGTGACAATATTACAACATTAACTCGTTTCAATTAGAAATGAATTAATATCTATACAAGTAAAAATACGAGTGAGTTCAAATTTATTTTCACTAATCTCAGAAACTAATAATCCGAATATTGCTGACACATTATAAATTTATAGTAAATTATAGTTAAAGTTTTAAAGCCAATTTATTTATATATCTTAATTAGAAATGTGTTAGAATACAGACAGATGTTTTGTATGTAAAATTTCCAAATGACGTAAAATACCATGTTCGCGATAGTCACAGAGTATGTTAAACCGATCATGCTTTACAAGCTTAATATAGAAGTTAAGAATAGGATGTTTCACATTATTATATTTCGATATGTTAAACAGGAACTAAGTTATAGACAAATAGAACAGTTTACCTGAGTATGTTTTTAATTCTTCAGGAGTGGGTAGTTTTAAAAAGCAATTGGATCGGCATTGGAGAATCGTGTGGATGATCAATTGACAGGATCCACCTTTCTGGGCCTAGAGTCTGTAGTTCATCGACATTATTTGTATTACAAGTTTGAAATATCTTTTGAACATATTGTCAATTGAGTTAATACTGCAGAAGGCACATAACAGTTTAAAAAAATTTAGCTGGTTGAAGATTTTTTTTTTAATTTTAGATACGTATTCATATTTCATTGAATAAGTTATGACTCTATTCTATCTAATAAAATAGAAAACATATTGTAAGCATTTTTCTAGAAATTTGGATAAATATATTCATACCCAAAGTAGATTTCATTAACGAAAAATTACTTTATAAAAATTCCATTCCTTGTTTGTAGTAAAAATATAGTTTTATTATTTAGTAATTTAAGCAAAACAACGTTAAATAATATTATTCTCTTAACTAAAAGTCCCCAAATCTCCAATTTATATAAAATAACGTCCTCTTCTGATTTTAGTATTTCTAGTTTTCCACATTTAAATGGCAAAGGAACACCAACAGAAGCTTTTCAACAATATTTGTATAGTCCTTTAACATGTTTGTTAACCCTTCTACCGAAGGGAAAAAAGACTATTATAATTCCTTTCAACTTTTTTCTCCGACTATAATGATACTTTTGTTGATGACAATAAAATGGGACAACAATGGTTCTTTACCTGTTTTTGTTTCTTACAACCTTGAAACGACAAGCTGCAGTAGGTGAGATCCAGTGTTAAGCCACCTGTGCTAAGCACATTTCACGCAAAATAATTAATTTCCTGCACTGCTCCGTAGAAAGTCGTTCTTGTTGTTCTGGATAACGAATGCAATGGAAGCCCTTTGAAGTGCAGGACTTTAGAACAGGATTGTTGTTATTGTGGTAGAAAGGGATTATTATACATATTAGCTATGAAAATAACTGTTATTCAGTATTTCCATTTTTGATTAATTATGTTTGTGTTGTTAATTAAAATGTAGACATTTAAATTATGACTTATTAAATTGAAGTCAGGTGTGTTGTGTTTAAATTTTGATCATTAAACGGTTGGAAAAAATGAGAAAACTTGTAAAGTGGTTTTGTTGTTTTATCAAAATAGTTTATTTTATATTTCCAATGCATGCATATAATTTGTTAATTTTTGTTACTTGAATAAATATATCTTCCAAGGAACATCCCAACACTTTAGACTTGAAAAATATTTCAACATCGAATATTTTTTATAAATTTAAAGTTTATGTGTATTGCTAGAAAAATAGAAATCCATGGACGGTTTAAGTCGTTCAACTATTACAGAAGGTTAGTATCATTTTGGAATTTCAATTAAAGTGTGTAAATATGATCTTTTAATAAAAAAATGAATTTTGAAAAAAAAAAAACATAACTGAAGGCGCGGTTGCAAGAACCAGACAGCTCCACTTTTTTTCGGATTTACACTTTTTCACCTATTCCTATAAAGAAAAAAATATTCTACCGATTGGTGCAACAACCAGACAGCTTTAAGCAATGGATATAGAGATATAATGGAAACTGAGTGTACATTTGTATCATACGATACAAGAGCCGCATATCCTAATTTTTTATTAATGAATTTAGAAATACTATTTTTTTACATTATTTGAACATCTCTTTCTAAACAATAATAAACATATATAATTTTTTTTAATTTTTGCTTTTTTTAAGTTTAATTAGGCTTTAAAAAAAACACTACTCCTTCTTCAATATTTAACATTAAGGGGACTTGGTACCCCAAAAATTATTTTCTATAATTTGATACAAAATTAAATATTTTTGTGATGACTACATGTAAACTATTCAGGAAAGAAGATTTAGAAGAAAAAAATTTTGAAATTTCTTCAAACTTTTTCAAAAATTAAATTTTTGTTAAATTTTTCGAAGATTTAAGGCATTTTTCAAAATGCTTCTTCTCCTTCAGATTTCATTTTTTTTGCATCGAATTTTTTTTGTAAGCTGTATTGATTTATGTTTAATAACTTTAGGGATCGGATTTGGCATAAGTTGTTTAGTTTAGGAGAAAAAAAAATTAGTGAAAAATCGGCTATTTTTTTCCAAAAAACTCTAATTCTTAAACATTTTATTTTTTTAAATAAATTCTTTTTAATTTTTTTCTTATTCCATCCCTAATTCTATTCAATATACTCTTGTGTACAGGTTAAAAAAAATTCACAATAATTCATACATATTTGCTTGAGTTTTAGTATTTTAAGTAGGTGTATGTTCACGAAAACAGCAAGCTGAGATAAATGCATTTAAAGATTTCAGTATTGAAAATAATTTATTATAAATGTCCCAATTAACTCAAATATTTTTTCACATAAATAACGTATATATATCCTACAAATTATGCAAAATTAATGACAAATAATAATTATTTTGTTTCGCTCCAACTTTAAAAAAAAATGTCACTTTCAGTATTCAATGCATGTAAAATTTCTAAAAACATAATAAAATCACTCACTGTCAAGCAAATTTTTATTCATGTAATACATTTTTGGCAAACCACTGACTACTGAACATTATGAAACAAAAATTGACTGCAGATATTTATATAATTTGCTTTAATTTTGAGTGTAATGCAGAGAAAACTGAAATTTTTTTAGTGGTTTTATACATGACACTCACTGTAAAATTAAAGCACCCTACAGCATCAGTTACTCCTAAGTTATTCTTAAATTACTTTTTCTCTTTATGCATTGCAATATTTACAAGTTTGAGTGCAAAATCCCTGATAAGGCAGCGTATTGAAAAATAAGAGATTTTGCAGTACGCCGCATTTTCCTCTATTGTCTTTTGGGCAAATCAATTCACACACAGAGTTTCAGTAAATTTATTTCTCGTCTGACCCTAAAGATTTTGAAGACTTTTTCATAGTATGTATATTTCTTAGTTGTATTCACATACAAAATTTGACAAAAAAACACTGACTCGCTTTTTGTTTACAAATGTATCTTTGGGATACCTGACCTAGTTGATGATGTGTACAATTTCATTGGCATTTTGCGTTTGGCAGGTAACACATCTTTATAACAGTCTTGTAGAAGCAATCCTTTGATACATTGATATTATTTTGATTAAATGTACCCATTTTTACATTCGGTTTATGACTTTCTCTATGTAACACATTGCATAAGGAGTGAAGAAAACGTTCATAATATGATTAATATTTATTCAATCGTTTTGAAACTTTGGGAAAACATGCTAGAAAGTTAAAGCGTTATTTTAAACCAATAAAAACTTTTTTGCCATTTTCATCAATTTTGGGGTACCGAGTCCCCTTAAATATTTTTTTATTTGATTAAATAACGTCAGCGTATATAATATAGACGTGTGAATATATTTTTGTGGATTTGTGTTTCAATTGTTTTCAAAAACTTATTTTTTAAGTTTCTAACCTCAAAAATAGTCACATGTTTATGTTCATTACGTAAATAAATAACATATAGCTTCATTTAAAAAAAAATTATTCATACGAATATAAAACAAGTATTAAATTTTTAAAACTAATAACAGTTTGGTTTCAAGTAATTTTTTTACAAAGCCTTATCATTTGAAACGTGACCATTTCATAAAAAGTATTTTGAGTAAATCACGAATGTTTCAGACAAAAAGTAGGTATTCAATGATCAAAATTATATAAACATTTTTAAAAAACACATATTTTCTTTCTTCTATTGCGCTTTGAAATTTTGTACATTCCTTCTTAAATATATATCGTATTATGCAAAACAGAATGCAATTTTATTTTATTTTGTACAAATAAATAATGTTTTAGTCTTTTTGTTTTTTTAAATATTTGGATTCTACATTATTTCTTAAATAAGTATTGTGTATTCTAAAATAAATATTTAAATAATGCAAAATTAAAATTTAATATTTTAGTGGGAATTAATTTAAATGACTTTCAAGAAAACAACGAAAATCTAATACATTTTTTTGCTTCATTAAAAATGCACGCGATCATCGTTTAAAATTGGGTTCTTTATTCCACCTGGCGATTAAAATATTATTTCTTATTTATTTTAGATCCATCTTAAGTTCTTGGCGAAAAAATTACACAACTAAAACATTACGATCTATTTTTTTAGAATTGAGAGAATCACCGTTACAGTTCGCCGATATTCGATAGTCGCATTTTTCTATTTTTAAATTTTGTTTCTTAAAACGCATAAAAACGCAAAATTTCTAAAAAGAATTTTTTATATTATTTATTTCGAAATAAAAGACAGTTTTAATTAAAATGATATCTACACTTTAGCTTTTCCACAAATAGAATATTTCAACATATGTGTTTTAGTAAGATTGACAGAGTTACCTTTACACTTACACTCTCTCTACACTTTTGTAATAGTCAAGTTATTACTTCGAGCATGGATCCTTCATAATAGAGAAAACATAATGTTATAATCTCGGTAACATCAAAGTGAGGCCAACATGTATGGCCTCAGACACGTGGTTAATTACGCTATTTCATTCATACATTTTCAAGGTTACACATTTCCCAATTTATCAGCCAATCACGAATATTTTTTAATTCATAATTTTGAAAAGAAGTCACGTGACTAAGGCCATTCGGTCTGCGATGTTGGTTTCATGATCATGACGTCATGTTCGCTCTACTACAGTCCATTCATGCTCGAAGAGTTGTTATCAGTGCTAGGATATATACATATTTTTTCCTGGGAATGTTATTTTATATTATTTAGTTTTTTTTAAAATTATTTTTAAAGATATAGCTTGTAAATAGTACCTCATATCTTTAAATTAAAAAATATTGTAAAAAAATACTTTTACGAATTTAAAATATTGGTGCATTGTTAGAAATTTTCGAGACCATCAGATGTGTAGATGTGTGTGTGTGTGTGTGCGTGCGTGTGTGTGTGTGAGTGCGTGTGTGTGTGTGTGTGTGTGTATGTATGTATGGATGGCCTTGAGAGTCAGTTACTTTTAAAAATACTTGAACTTTACACTATACTCAAGGACAGTCTAATGATTTTTTTTATCACAAGCAAACACGATTTTGGTGCCCTGCTCAATTTTGCACAAAGTAATTTTTTGAAGGAAATCAGGCAACTTGGTTATACTTTTATTTTGGAAGACTTTAAATTAGATGGTTAATATTTTGTAATACACTTGGAAAATTTATTTTACTAAACTCCAATACCCGTGACTAAATTATACATTGCTGTAGTTAAAAATAACATATAAACTATGCACTCTTTATAAAATAATGGAATAATCAAATATAAGGAACGAAATTCCTCTAGTAAATGACAGTTACTATATTTACACGAATATTTGGCACCCTCCATAATACGGCGCCCTAACCGGCCACTAGTGTCGCTTTGGCCGGAAATGCACTTACTTTTATCAGTTATAAGTTATTGTTCGGCTCTCCGCGCTCTAGAAATAATAGCCAAACCAGGATTACCGCACAAAATAGCCAAATTGTGCAGTATGTGCCAAAGCTATTAGCGCTACAGCGTGAGAAAGAATGTCTTCCGCAATTAAAAGTTGTTCAATGAGTGTACAATTCGAGTTTTCTGAATGCATGCAACTAAATAGTTTAGTTGCATGCCTGAAAGTTGCCAGAAAACGACTAGGTGGAATTTATGCAATAGAAGAAAAAAAAATATCTCTCTGAAAATATGGTAACCCGAAACCTATTGTACTTCAGACACTTTAATATCACCCCTGGGGCTATGTAGTCTTCAGATATACAGCCCTAAAATGGCCTCTATATCTTAAATAAAATGCAAGATATATGTTATCAATAGTCCTCTATAAATCGTCTGAGGGCAGATGACGAAGTACCGGAAAAAAGTTCATAAGAAAATAAGGAAAAGATAAGCTTCTAAACGAAAGAAAAACAATCTTAAAAAGCCAAACGCTCATAATGGATCACGCAAAGATGGAGTCACACCGTTTTTTTCACACGCAAACACAAAAAAAGGTCTTGTTTGCGTGTCAACAGACACTCTGGTGAAGATGAGCAAAGCTGTATTAAATACTTTTTTTTTTATTGGTGGGTATATTGTAGAGTAGTCAGTATTTTAAGCGTTGTGTGAAACGGAGGCCCTAGACAGGGATAATTTGATTTGACCCTTATCAAAGTTCAAGGTTTTCTTTACGAAGGAACAAGGGTGTATATATATTTATATACATATATATATATATATACCCAGCAAAAAAAGTCAGCATAAAACCTTCATCAAAATTTTGAAATTGAAGGTTTTATGCAAGAAAACTGCAGATTTTTTGAAGATCTATAAAATTATAGGTTTATCAAAGTTTAATTAAAGGTTAAAGGTTATCCTTCATAAAAACTGTAAAACACCTTTATAAAAATCTGCAAAAACCTTCAATTTTTAATCATGAAGGGACAATGCAGATATTTTTGCAGATTATGTGATTAAAAATGCAGATTATGTTTTCTCTACTTTTACGCAGAAAAATTAAAAATTTAAAAAAAAAACTGCAGTTTTTTTGTTTTAATATCCTTTATTAAACCTTCCAAAAACCTTCAAATTGACATTTTTGATGAAGGTTTCATGCTAACTGTTTTTTGCTGGGTATATTTATTTAGCTGTTACAGTAATTTGATTGATATAAAATAATTATTTTTAACAGATATTAAGTAAAATTCGGATATTCAAACTAAACTTTTTAGATTATTTGGGTTTTCTACATTCTACGTATCCGCAGATCTCTTCCAAAAAGTAACATCAAACTCGGGCTCCGGCCGAACTCCATGTCATTTATTAAAAAAATATAGAATATTTTATATGAAGATTTTCTTCAAGATTTGTCTATATCACAGAAATTATTCTCCAGACAAAAAGCCATCAATGCCAAGAACAATGTTTCAAAGCATTACATCATGTGCGGTAACATCAGAATCCACACAGAACTAATGTAAGGGGATTAGCAAGCAATTTTTCGCATGGGTGCACCTTGATCAGAGATTCATATGCTTGCATCAAAAGGGATTAAATCGATGAGGAAGGTGAAAGGTTGACAAGGATTTCGTTTAAAATACTTCAATTTGTTACAAAATTTGGAAAATAATTTGTTTATTCGTATAATTTATTTCCTGGTATTGATTAAAAGTATGCATTGTTTTTCAATTCCACATACAAAAGGTCATTTTTTGCAGGCAAAAGTAATAGACTTCAAGGGAAGCGATTTTTTTTGCCGATGTCGAATGTTTAGATTTTAATATGAGTGATATTAAGAGAAGTCATGGGTGTAAATTAAACAAATCACATTTTAATCGGGAAGGGAGAAAGCACTATTTCAATAATAGAGTGATAGACAAATGGAACAACTTTCCAGTGAATACTGTTAATTCTACAGAGGTAATAGATTTTAAGAAGTTAGATACTCATTGGAGAATATTTAGGAGATATTAGCTGGACCAACTTTGTTTGGTCTTCAGTAGGTTGCATAGGTCGTCAATATTTGCATTTGTATATTTTTACAGAGTATCCGATACTTTAAATATGTGAACATAAATATTAAAAAAAAAATCCCCAAGCAGTTTATATTTCCATAATCAATATTTTGTTTTTATTTATAACTGACCGCTAGATACATTTGTGTGCGCCATTTTGTTAGTAATGCATTTGGTTTGCCATTCTCTATTATCTGCTTTAGATCTGTCACACGCGAAGTAATGAATGAAACCATTCACTTTTTAAAGATTTGTGTTCGAATTAAAAAAACATTTAGTGGTTTATTAAGAACATTTATTTTTTCTTGCAGAATTTTAGAAGATTGCCTGAATTTACCATAATTTTTAAGTTTAATTTAAAGCTTGCACCGCTGCTATCCCTAAGAAATAAAACGTACTATAATATTCTCACTTCTTTAGTTAGATTAATTAATAAAAAATATGTTGAAAGTTCCCTAAATATAAAAATGTAGCAACAGCTTTCATATGTAATTTTTTGATGTAGAATTTTATTCACTTTGGGAAAAAGCTTGAAGCATATAATTTCAAAAAGCGATTTCTATGTGAATTGACTTGTGAATCCCAAAGATTACAATGAAAGATACGAAAGAAATTCAACTTCACGTTTTATAACACTTATAGATTATAACGTCTTTTAACCCACCTGATCGTCCTTGTATTTCTATTTACCTGCTTCCCGCCATCATTAATATATTCTCAGAAATATATAAATGATCTTTCAATCCCT
Source organism: Troglohyphantes excavatus (assembly GCA_963932185.1). Classification (NCBI taxonomy): domain Eukaryota; kingdom Metazoa; phylum Arthropoda; class Arachnida; order Araneae; family Linyphiidae; genus Troglohyphantes; species Troglohyphantes excavatus. Next base: position 61,740,084 of record OZ010666.1, on the reverse strand, counting down.
ACAACTACCTCCAAAATCATTCAAAATACATTCACAAACGCGGTATACGAAACAACTATAGTTGTTTGGATTTGGTAGGGTTAAAACACCCTTTACTCCGCGACATTGTGAAGTCTATTGAACCGAGATCCATTGCACCGAAAACTTGAACGGCCTTCGGATACTTCCCCAACATCACATACACACACACCAACAATAACCTCTCCCTGTGCATCATCACAGCTGCCTGCATGTTTACATTAACCTCCATTTCTCGAATAGTGCTTCTGGGTTAACGGGAACTTTCGCATTTCCCCTACTTTTAGTACAACGTACGAATGATGTGGTGTTTATGTTCTTTTAAGAGAACAGTTGTCAAGGGCGGCTGGCCCAAGCAACACAAGCATCCACTTGGAACGCCAGTCTATGGAAGGTGCCAAATTTTAATGAAAAAAAAAGAAAATATGATTAATTTTAGTTGGGAATTTGTTGTCAGCGTTTATTTTTAATTACATTTAAGTAGGACGAATGCATTAGTTTGTCGACCATTGGGAAGCAAAATAATTTTCAAAGCTAAGAGCATAACCATTATGTTTTTAAAAGTCCTTTCAATCAATGGTACTCAAACGTTTATAAAATTTAGGTAAACTTCATTTTACAGTCTATGTGAATTCAGTAGTCAAAGGCATTTGTAGTTTTGTACAGGTAGTTTTTAGTAATTCAATTTTTGGCATTGGTAGGAAATTAGTACAATCACTCTATGACAATTAAATTAATTACCTTGAAATTAATTTATCAATTGTTTTATATAGGTTATATAGCTTCGATTTTATTATATTATCTGAAAACGCACTATTGACCCTGCAGAATAGTGATTACCCCCGCATTTTTAACCTTAATAAAAACAATGTTTTTTTTTTTTTTACTTAACAAAGTTAGAAAATTCAAATATTAAAAAAAATACTCGATTAGCAAAATTGGCTTAAAAATGGTTTATATAAATAAAAACGCCAAACTTATCTTCGATTGTATTTCAAAAATGCATGTATAATTATTTTTAAAAAACAGTTGTACTTTGTTTCTTTTTTAACAATTATCAATCTTTTTAACAATCTGTTTTTTACAATTTTCCTTTTAAGTATAGAGGTGGCTATAGTTTGGCTCTTGCTAAATGTCATCTGTGAAGTCACTTTCTTTACATTGTTTTGATAAACCTATTGGTAAACTCACTGAAACTTGTTTGTGGATTCGTTAAAATCAGTATTAATGAGCGTTACCTGACCGCTAATTAACCGGAGCTTGACTATAACATGTAATAGTAAAAATTGAATACGATGCGATGAACACTGCCTATAGATACATTGAAAAATCTTATCACCTCTCAACTATTTACAAAAGTCAGATCCGATATCCAATTATCAATTTCACCTTTTGGCTGGTCAATTTTAATTTTGCTAGGATACCTGAATAACAAGTTATGTATCACACATTCAAGCAATCTAATAACAGTTTCCTTATATAAAGTGCAGGTTTTCAGAATTTTTTAAAAAAAATTTGTCATGTCACCACCTCAACCGGTTTCAATTTAAGACCAATCTGTTTCCGTTCAGTCCAAAGAACAGGTGAAAAATAACAATTTCCTTTATTCATATTTCTACAAAGCCCGCCATTTTGGCATGCGTCGCCCTTTGTTCGATTTCACAACAAAAACGCGGAGGAGTTTCATTAAAATCGAAGCAATGGGTTTCTAATGGATAACCATAAGGAGTTTTCGACATCTAAACGGATAAGGGCAACAGACAAGAGCAGGTCAAGGGCGGAAGTTAAGTGCCCCTTTCCCTTTCCACGAGTAGGTCAATGTTGGCAGTTTACTCCGAGGATGGTTGGTGTTTCTCGGTATGGTAGGTATTGTGGGCTAGCATAGAAAGGTGGGGGTAGGCGGAAAGGTATTTTGAGGTTAAATACGTTTTCACAGATTTGCACCGCCGCCTTGAAATAGTTGTAATGAGATATTGAGATTGTAATGTATATCAGGTCCGTAGGTAAGGGGGGTGGTTCAGGGGGTTCAAACCCCTCCCATTGAAATTCAAGAAGGAACAAAAAATTAAAATCAAATTATTGTAAAAATCATCAAAATTTCTATTTCCCATATTTTTTTTTGAGTAACATGAAGGAAACCCTGGTATTTTCCGGAGTCTTGCATCGGAAAGTAGTTTTTAAAAGACGTCAAAAATATATTTTGAGGTCATTTTTGTCTCGAACTAAGCTTAATATCACGTCATTGTGTTTCATTATTTAGTATTTGGATTTCGATTACAAGTGAAAATATGCACAAACTGGGCCGTATAAACAAGATGCTCCAAACATATATGATTCTAAACAAAGGTTCTCAAAATTTAAATTTGTTTTCTAATTTATTTCCTGTTTAGGAGTTATATTTACTAATTTAAAAAATAGGTAATGACTGATATTGGTAATGATTCCATGAAAACTAAATAATGTTGCTGTTCGATATTTATATACCAATGTATTCCTGTGTACTTAAATAAAATTTGTTAAGTTTTTAAAAAAATAAGGTGATGAGGAGTTTTGAATTTTTTGGGAGTATGAAGGGTTGAACCCCTCCCATGAAAAATCTATACCTACGTACCTGATGTATATACATTTTTATTTGAAATATTTAAAATGTTTTTAAAATTCATGCATGTGGTGTGACAGTTGGATGTTTGTCGTCTCTATTGGTACCTACGCTACAGTTTAGTGTTAGAAAAAAACGAAGTTTTGAACAAAAATGGATAAATGTATTTTAGCGGCTGTCCACAAATGATGTCACACCTTTTTTTTCCATATTTTTGTCCCCCCACCCCTCCCATGTCACGAACTGTCACACTTCATCATACCTCTGTCACATGTCACGCTCTTCTACCAACAATATCAATCTAGCACGTAATAAATTATATCTACTGGCACATAATGGCAGTTACTTTACTTCATAATAGATTCAAACCGGACTCCAAACAGTTTATTTTTTAGAATTTTTGTATGTCTGTTGAGATTGCTGTTGATTTGCAATAGTTTTTAAGCAATATTTGTGTTGACACACTTTATGTAACCCCCTCTCCCTCTTGGCATAAAGTGTCACAGTTTCATAAATCCCCCCCCCCCCCCGACACAAATTTTTGGATGGCCCCATTTAAGAACTACTTTGAATTAAAAAATTAAAAAAAAAAAAATTACCAATTAATATTGTTTGTCTTTCACTAAAAAATATGAAATGTGGAATTATCATCGGAAACTCCTATGGGCTGCAAAAGTAGTTTAAAAGGGGAAGTCCTGCAATTGCAATTTGGATGGGTTATAAATTATTTAAGGTAGGAAAGGCTATTTAAGTAAATTAAAAATATCTTCATATATAAACTTGATATTTTATCTACGGATTTTCTCTGAATTTGTTTTTTATTTATGTGAAAAGATGCACTTTTTTGTTGTAAAGTGTTTTTGAAAAACTTTAGATCTAATATAAATAAGTTGAGAATTTTTTTTCATTCTAACGTTGTATTGTTTGATTTATGATTTGCTGAAAAAATACTATGGCCATTTTTATTATTTTTCAGTAGGAATAATGAAAATACAAATAAAAGCAAAATCTGTAGTTATTAACTTTTAATATAATTTATATAACCACAACATTATTTTCTTGATGTAAATTATGACATCTTAAGTGACCAGTTCAATTAACTATTCAAAATGTATTACATTTCTAAGGTGTTTTTTTTTTCGTAAAAATAAATAAAAACTTTCTTTAAATGTTTTTAATTTGGATTTTTATTTTGTAGTGCATAAATAAAAATATTGTGATTTAAACAATAAGTATTTATGCACCAGACATTTTTAATATGGTAACTGGCTAGACTTTTAAGGAAAAAAAATATGATAACCATGGAATAAAAAAAAACGAAAAAAGTTACAGTTGGCTTAAGTTATTAAACATTTTTCTCTTAAAAACTACACATTTATATTAAATTATGGAGTTCGATATTGATTATTAATTGTTAAATAAGAAAATAATTTGAATAATTAATATATAAATGGGAATACACGGAATATTACACAAAATTAAAAAAAAAATTATATGCTTAGACACTCAAGATTTACGATAAAGGGAAAACATTTAAAAGAAACGGAAAAAGACTGTTTTAACAAGAATAACGTGTCACCACCATTGACCAAGCGAATCTTTTTAACAGTATAAATTACCAGGAACTGAGAAAAAGTTTCCGCACTTAGTTTAAGTATGTAGCGATAAGCCAGTTACAAATCTATTTTACAGGGGGAAAAAGCTATAATTTTTAGTCTTAAATACCACCAATTTTTAGGCTACGAATGGTAATTATACAAATTTTAATACACATATCCTTCCTTTATAATTTTGGGGAAAAAACACATTTATTTTACGAATATTATTTGAAAATATTTATATAGCACGTGGTGCAGTATTTTTCATTTTATTGCAAAAAATGTTTTAATTACGGAAGAGAAAAATATTTATTAAAAGACGAAATTTCAATTCTTCATTGAAAGAGAACGTTTTATAATTGGTGATGATTGTTATTATACGCGCAATTATACTGTAACATAATACCCCTCATCAAAGACATTCCATTAGTTAAGGTGGAAAATATTTAGTAAAATATAAAAAATTTTGCCTATAGTAATTGCACTCTGCGTTTAAGAGCCTCCAATTGTATTTTTAGGCAATGTTTTAATACGCTTTTATCTTTTAAAAAGAGAAGATTAACAAATTTTTAAACCACCTAAAATGGTTCTTTCAAAATGTATTTGCTCTTTCCAATACGGTAGAAGTGTTTGTCACTTTTTTTCACTAGCAACACTTTAAAATTACTTCAAGGGATTTATTTAAAAACATATTTATACAAACGGGCAATTTTCTGTTTATGATTTTTTTTAATTTATCCATACATAAAAATATGTAATTAAGTGGAACCGATGCATTTACAGGAATATAATAGTTTCAGACTCAATAGATTATTGTTTACAGTCTTAAATTAAACTAGTTAAAACTTTACAACTTGACTGAATAAATTATACAATAACTAAATGCATTAACAACAACTTCGTAATAAAACACCTTCGGGAGAGGGGGCAGCCCAGTGGGACCGTATTCGACTACGTGTCAAAGGATTGCGAGTTTGAATCCGACGTGGACTTGACAAGGTTACGCTGAAGCGATTTCGGGATCGGAGAGTTTCCAGATTAGCTCCTAAATCACAAAATTCGCCTAAGAATATCCACAATTTCTAACGTCGTGTATATGGGACTGGAGCACGTTAAATCGGATCGTGATCCAACGTCCTGATGACTAGGTTGAGGTTGCGTTAGGTGCCAGCTCATGTGTTTTCCTTGTCATCTGACCATGGTTCAAAAACTCCAGCTCATGTCAGTATTGTTCTCGGGCCTTTCCTTCTAGAAAGACCCCAAATCGTCACCAATGGCCCATTATACAGCTCTGGTGCGATGTTCCTCAACCAACTAACTATCACACTTCCAGAGTTAGGCGTACCACCAAATAAAAAAATTAAAAGTGGAAAATATCCATAAAATAGACTAAACTAGCTTCACGCATGCGCACATCAACCAGTTCGTCACACTCTCATGGGAACTTCCATCCGGGTCGTTGGTTCAAATCCGTGTTTTGTCATGACAAGTATATCCGTCGCCGTGTAAAGAAAATTAAATTATTGATATTTTATATTAAAAAAACCTTCTATAACATTTAAAATCCTCATAAAACTTTTAGTAATTTCATGATTAATTGTGTAATTTTTCAAATATTACTAATTACATTTTTTTTATATAATTATTTATTTTATATAATTATTTATTTTATATAATTATTTTTTTTATATAATTATTTATTTTATATAATTATTTATTTTATATAATTATTTATTTTATATAATTATTTATTTTATATAATTATTTATTTTATATAAATATTTATTTTATATAATTATTTATTTTATATAATTATTTATTTTACATAATTATTTATTTGATATAATTATTTATTTGATATAATTATTTATTTGATATAATTATTTATTTGATATAATTATTTATTTGATATAATTATTTATTTTATACCATTATTTATTTTATATAATTATTTATTTTATACCATTATTTAAAAAAAAAGATTTGAGAAACATTTTAATATAGTCTATAAAAAAGTTTACCTACAAGTAATTGAATTTCTATCAAACTTTTGTAAAACATTATGTACAAGATACTTTGGTCGCTATGCATAACTTAATAAGTTAACATGTAAAATTAAAGTTCGGTAACACTAGACATAGATGAAAATGTATAAAGTATATTGCGAAAGTCTTTAATCATATTTAAAAAATTTCTACAAATAGCAAAAATGCTCAAAGTTAATGAAAAACACAATAGAAATATATTTATATCCAATAATAATAGGGGTTCTTCTTATTTTTTTTTGTTAGAAAAACTATATTTTAATAGTCTAATAAAGTCTTTAATCATATTTAAAAAAATTCTACAAATAGCAAAAATGCTCAAAGTTAATGAAAGACACAATAGAAATATATTTATATCCAATAATAATAGGGGTTCTTATTATTTTTTTTGTTATAAAAACTATATTTTAATGGATAATATGTAGAGTAGAACCATCCTAGTGTGCCAAAAGAATGGCAAATAAGATAAGTTGCAATATCCAAGTTTCTTTTACACATATCGACACAAAATAATGTAAACTTTTACGATATTCGAAGAAAAAGAAACATAGGAAGAACATTGTATTTTACAGTGTGACAAATTCTTTAAACAAAACATTAAATAAAACATAAGCGTTAAAAACTTATTCCGATTGGAAACTCTGATTTAATTGTTCGGCTCCGGGTAAATGGCCGCAGTGACGTCACATTGTTTACAGGGTTTAACTGATCCCATTGGTCAATTCTTCCAAACTCGTTAGTTGATTTGTTGGGACCAACTTAAATGGGAGTTATCCATACGCCAATTTATCGCGGCCAAACTATTCCAAGTCATGAAAATAGGATTATTAGTTTCTGATGAATAAGCATTCAAATAAAGTCTTTCCTGTAAATTTATTAATATATTAAAATGTTAAGTATTTTTGCTAATTTAATATTTTAATAGTTAAAATTTCGACCAAATATAGTTCTCCTATTTACTGAATTCGATGAAGATGTAAGGAGAAAAATGTCGACATACATAAGGTTAATTTCGATTTCTAATTTTGCACAATAAGTTAAATATTCTATTAAATTTATGACGTAAGTTTTTTTAATAGATACTAATATTTGATCTAAAACATATTAATAGATTTTACTTTTATGTAAAGCTTACTTTTTCAAGAAATATTTCAAATTTTATTTTAATTATATTCTGCTTTTTAAAAGAAAGAGCCTAAGTATCCGACTTTTTAAAATTAAGAAATATATTTAACTAATCTGAAAGATTTTTATATATAAATACCCACTTTATAACTTAAAAATCAATTACTTGTAGTTTTCTTAGAAAAAAAATTGAATATTAAATACATTCAATTCTTTTTAATAATTATTAAGACATCGATAATTCCATTTCAGTGACAATTTCGTTTTTGCAATGCAACTTTTTGCTGAACAGTTTTAATATCACAATTCCATTCAAGTAGAATAAATTAGATATCTTGTCAAACTCATTAGTCGAACACATCTCTTTAATCTTTGCTAAATACCCAACAACCGCTAAACAACGCATAACTCATTATGGCGTGTGAATCCTACTTCCGGTGTTCCATTGTGATCATTCATCCGCACTTCCTGTTCGATCCATTTAACTCCAATGAACCTTTCACGGCGATTAAAAAACTCGATTTTTTTTTGTGTATGTATTCGTTCAGCTGTGTTGCCATTCCCTCGTTTATTATTCCTTCCAAATATCGAAGTTGAAGTTCAACAGCTTCGTAATGACAAAAACTGTTCGATTATTCTTTCAGAACGTCGCCATTTTGTTTGAGTGATGGAATGCGTGGAATATTTTAGGAATCTTTTAAGAAGAGTTGCACTTATAAAATGCTTCGTTAAACGCGAGTCGTTAAAATGTTTTATCTTGTTCTGACCATCTGAAAATCGGAATTTGGAAGATGGTGGTATTGAACTCCAGTACTCCAGATTGACTAATAAGAGCGCGAATATCTGATTGGAAAGAATTTTAAAGATGTCTTCAGATAAATAAAATTAATGGTTAATGGAATGCTTTGCTCTTAAACTAAAACTAAAACTTTAAAATAATTTAATTTATATTGTAATTAAAATTAATTTATTTTAAATATTTTTCTGTGATTTTCATATTTAATCAAATACACCATATACTCTTTATGTGTAAATTTCAATAATATTAAATAAAATTATTAAATGAAATTGATTAATATCATTAAAACTAATTTTTAATTTATTCTTGATCACAAAGTATAAAATTAAATTTTACAAAATGTTCTATCATGCAGATAATAATATAAAAACATTTCCATTTTCTACTTTTAGAAAGACGAAGAGGGGGAGGGGCTAACACGTTATTGAATTTCAGTCAGTATAAAATATCAAAAAAATTAAATTAAAACATCTGGTTTAAATTATAAAATACTATATAACTAATATTAATAATTAAAGAGTTTTCAAAACCACTTAAGTGATTTTTCTCTAATGCAAATACTTTGTAGATAAAATAGTTGTAGATTTGAACATTTAATTTCTATTTACAATGACTTTCACAATAATTCTTATTCAATAAATTTATCTTTCTTAAAACAATATTGCAATTTAAATTATTTCACACTAATTCAGGGACAGTTCAAGGGAACATTTTAATTCAAGTGAAGTGAGTTGATATCATTTTAGTGGCCCTCCCCAATTTCACAATGTGACATTTTGTAAGCAATCATACTACCTTGTCAAATATTAAAAAAAAAAATTAGATATTCATATACAAGCTAGTACTTTTTCTAACTACTTAAATACTTAATTTAAAGACGAGTTCAAAGTAGACATTTTTCTAGTAAGAAAAAAAAGGCTTAAACTATAAATACTCTATTAAATGTAACTTTTTTATAATAATAACAGAATAATTAAATGTAGCAAGAAACAGCTTAAAGGTTCTTTAGTTATCAACAACTAACCATTTTAAACTCAAATTTGGCGTCATCTTTAATCTTGAAGATGCCTTTAGACTCCAAGAAACTGTTTGGGCGTTAAGCCGCCGCCGCTGCAGTTATTACTACTCAATTATATATTTAGATGAACGTCATCAAAATTATTAACCCAACACCCACAACTCAACCCATTCTTAATATTCGACACAAAACTCCGATTCCCATTTGACTAGACGCGAAGGAAGTCCGGCATGACTCCAATAATCTCATCCTACGCCAAATCTCGCCAAAAAAACCGGATACTAACACCAGACATGGCGGACCACTTCCTGATGACTTCCACCGATTCAACCTGCCGCCATTGTTGTCCACGTGGGGGCCAAACCCTCTTTTTTTTCTCTTCCTTTATTCTTGTCAGCCGCTTTTTGTGTCAATAAATGGGAAACGAACTTCCGCCCTTAATAGGCTTCTATTCGTCGCGCGTGGATGGATTTTTAATTTCCACGTCCTCTCGCGTGACATCCGAAAAAGGCCAATTGAGTGCGTGGATTGATAAGATGGGTGTTATTTTTGTGCAATCCACGCACTCGTTGGGGATGGGATTGAGGATGGATTCTGTTCCTTGGTATAAAAAGAACTAATGTCTAAAATAATTATGCCCATTAATTACTTACTACTTGGAATTAATGAAAGTAAAAGAAAAATAAGATCTACGTCAAGTAATTAATTAAAAATCTGACATGAGTTATTCTTTTACCTAGGTACACAATTTGGATTCACAGTTTTGGCGTGTAACTTAAGTAAAATCGGGTCCGGATGAGAGGTGGCATTGCGACTCTAAAGTCTAACGAAATATTAAACCGTTATTCTACTTTCCGTATGTAAGCTATAATTTGGCAGAGTTGTTCATTATACCTGAAATAGGTAAAAAGACGAGCTGTCCATCTAGCTGAAATACCCGTTCAACGCATGGGGTTAAAATGAAGATTCCCTCATTACTGATTATAGTAATTCCTGTATCCCAGGAGCAGGAAATTTGGCAGAGTATTCCCTTATATCTTAAATAGGAAAACTAAAGTTATTAAAAACACCCGTTCTGCGCATAATGTTATACTAAAATTCATGCATTTTTCTACTTCCCGTATACCTAGGAAGACGAATATCAGAAAAGTTGTTCTTTATACCTGAAATGAGGGGAAAAAAGCTATTTCCGAACTCCTAGCTGAAATACCCGTTCTGCGCACGAGCTTAAAGTAAAATTCACTCATTCTCTTACTTCCCGTTTACCGAGAAAGATGAAATTTGGCAATGTGGTTCATTATATCTTAAATAGAAAACTAAGCCATTCGCGAACTTTTAGATGAAATACCCTTTAAATTTGCACTCTAATTCACAGTTGCGTTCGACGTCCCAAGACTTTATCCTTGCGGGGCCGTCTCGATAGCCATATCCTGCCTAATTTTTATTTCAAATAAAGGGTTCAAGGTAAGAACGAGGACAGTCCAATTGACATTCATAATATTTTATTTTAACGGTTTTTTTAGACGGTCACCGAAACTTGGCACAAAGAAAATACACCTCTATGGCTAAATGTTGGGATGGTAATCTCTACTTCAACAAAATATGAATTAAAAATGAAGACACCTTTTCTAATTTCAAAGAAGTTTCTTTTATAACATGGCCAACGACTGTAGTAATTTCAAAGGGCAGTATATTTGTAAAGGCCATCTAGTGGTCATATTACTAACCAATCTCAAAGGTAAACTGCCTGCAAAAAATTCAGAACCTGTTAGAAGTAGATATTTATATACTTATAAATACTCTGAGGTGATAAATACAGTTTTAATAGAGCAGCGAGTGTTTTTTATAAACATTGTGCAAGTTTCGAGAAAGTTAGAAGATCATGTTAAAATGCAGAGCGTAACAAATTTTAAACGATGCGTCTCACTTAAAGTGTAATCTATAAACATTCCTAGAAACATTATATCTACGAATTTGATAATGTCAAATGGCAACAAATGTGTAAGAAGTTGTTACGTACAATCATCTTAAACGTATGTTAATTAGTATTTTTTTTCAGTAATGTGTGCAAACTAAATTTTATACTGTTTATACAATTTATATATGAAAATATATAATTTATATAAGAAACATACATAACATTTAGAATGATATTAAAAATATATATATAAGAACTTGTTTATATTCATAACTGATTAATTTACAATTAAACTATTAAATATTGTAAGCGAAATATTAAATTTTATTATTCAAACATTGAAGACTTCAATTTATTTTTAATATTTCATTATATTCTGTAAATTAATTTATTATAAATCTAAATATAGTTTAATGTATTAATACATTAAATAATGTAATAAATGTTCTGAATCTTTTCATACTTGTCAACTAAGAACATTCATAAATCTATACATTTGGTATTAATTGATGAAACCAGATTGAACTTCAGCTATATTTGGTACATAATTAAATTTACTTTAGATGTAATACTTTGGATAATAATTTGGATTTTGTAATACTTTGGATGTTCATACAAAGTCCCTGTTGACACTCGTGGTTGTTAAATATTTAAGAAACAAAGGTATTCGTTGTCTGTCATTTTGTAAAGTTTGAAAGTTTTCAGCCAAAATGCTTTTTAACAGAAAATGTAAAGACATTAAAGCATTATATTTTATTAAATGAAACACAATTTTCATTACAATTTAAGCTTATAATTTTAATTGATAATGAAGTAGTAAGACGTCAATGTTTACATGCCATTTTTATAGTAACCTTCATTTAGTCTATCATCTCGCTCATAGATGGCAGCACCATAATACGGTATGCCATGCATAATTTCACATCGCATTTCGGATACGAAGTAATTGCCCGCATAAAATTTTAATTTGCATGTGAAGATATTGATAAATTTCGCAAAAACTCAAAAAGGGGCATCTTTTGGAGTACCAGAATATTTTGAATATGATGTAAATGTTTTTAAACTAGAGGGATATGAAGGAAAACAAGTAAGCATTTTTTCTTACTGAACTCCAACAGTGGGAAAAAAAGACTAATTCTTATTAATAATTATACTTTTTAAATAATTACTAATGTATATATTTTTTATTTCTTATATTTTATGCCCAATATTTAAAGGAGGCATATCTTATTACAAATTAAAAAAGTCATTAAAACTACTTTTACAGACAAATTAAATTTATTTAATATACAATTTTATGGGTTTAATTTATAATTTTATTGATTTAATCTAAACTTTATTGATTTAATCGAATTGGTTTAAACTGCAATTTTATTGATTTTATCTATATTTTTATTGATTTAATCTACAATTTCCCAGTATTAATGTACATTATTCATATATTTTACAATTTCTTTGATTTATTATACAGTTACATTGATTTAAACAACAACGAAATTGATTAAATTTAAATAATGTTATGAATTTAATTTACAGTTTCAACTATTTAATTTATATTTATCTAATTTAATCAACAACTTTATTGATTTAATCTACAAATGTATTGGTTTAAACTGCCATTTTATTGATTTTATCTACATTTTTATTGATTTAATCTACAACTTCACAGTATTAATGTACATTATTGATATATTTTACAATGTCTTGATTTATTATACAGCTACATTGATTTAAACAACAATCAAATGGATTGAATTTAAACAATTTTATGGATTTAATTTACAGTTTCAACTATTTAATTTATATTTATCTAATTTAATCGACAATTTCATTAATTTAATTAACAATTTACGAATTCATTAATTTACTCTGCAACTTTCTTTATTTAATCTGCAATTTTATAGATTTTTTTAAAATTCCATTGCATTCTGTTTCCAGGACACGTTGACCCTATGCACCTTGGGCATCGGCACGGCTTTCGGCGAGTCCATCTTGGACAACAGCCCTCACAGTGCGACGGTCGTCACGAACGAACACTGCGAGCTCCTGCGCATAGAGCAGAGGGACTTCAGGGCGATATGGGAGGTGAGTGGGGAAACATTGCAACACTATCGATATAACGACTCCTTTTCGAGACCTTCGAGCATGGATCCTTCATAGTAGAGAAAACATAATGTTATAATCTTGCTAACATCAAAGTGAGGCCAACATGTATGGCCTCAGACACGTGGTTAATTACGTCATTCCATCCATAAATTTTTCCTGTTACACATCTCCCAATTCATCAGCCAATCGCGAGTAGTTTTTAATTCATAATTGTGAAAAGAAGTCACGTGTCTGAGGCCATTCGGTCTCAGATGTTGGTTTCACGATTATGACGTCATATTCGCTCTACTATAGTCCATTCATGCTCGAAGTTCGAGACCAATACGATGGTTGTTAAAATAAAAAGTTCGTTGTAACGAAAAATACTGGATTTGTAATTTTAACGCGTGGGAACATAAGTGACGTTTATCATAAAACATTCGTCTTGATATTGAAGGGTCGCTGTAACATTAGATGACGCAGGGAATATTAGATGACGTTTATTATAAAAAAAAATCGTCATTATGCTTACTGAAGGGTGATTATAATCATTCGTTTAAAGTTAAACAATTTAACATCCGATAATTGACAGTAAAATGTATTTAAAATATGAAATAGTAAATACAACGTAAAATGTACAATTAAACAATAATTTGGACATGTTTCGGGAGATACATCTCCTTTCATAACCAGAAATGGAAAACAAGCAGGTCATGTGCAAAGCAGAATGAAAATAAATCTAGAAATGAAAGTGATGAAAGATGAAAATGACATGATGACAAACATTGAAAGATGAAATGAAGAAATGAAAGACAAAGAACAAAATTTTTTTGAATTGTTTGGATTAACTATTGTGTGCCAACAACTGGGAAAAGTTTAAACGGCAAAGGAATGACATGAGATGAGAATGTGGAATGTCGTACATCGGCCAAACAAGCAGAACACTAAAAATTCGCATTAAGAAGCACCAAACGCATATTGTCAAACAAGAAATAAAAAAGTTCTCTATCGCCAAGAACTATTGGGAACATGATTACATATTTAATGTTTTCTAACCCACATTTAATTTACGAACCCAAATCTCTTGTCGAATATGACTTCCTAGAGGCGTTTCAAATTTTTAGCAATATTGATTCATTAGTTAATGAGGACTTTGACGTTCAAACTTTTTCTGCTTCCTGGCACAAAATAGTTAACTCCAACCAATTGAAGTAATTTTTGTTATTTGGCAACACTTTCATTGCTTGGTTTATTTTCAATCTGCTATGCACATATACTGTTTGTTTTTCATTTCTGCTGATGGAAGGAAATATACCTCTCGAAACATTTCCGGATATTATATTGTGTAATTGTATATTTTTACGTTGTATTTGCATTTTGTATTACTAATGCAAATGTTCCGTTTGCTGAGTTTTTATCTTTTTTAAGACATGTTCATTCCACATATTCATGAAAAAAATATGCTATGGACAGTCAGAATTTACCTATTAACATTACAACCAAGTTTCTTTCTATCAATAGAATTTAAAATAATAAAATGCACAATAACAAGTTTATTTGCGATTGTAGTTTATTAAAAATTCTATATGAAATTTGTGGAGTGCTTAATAATATTCCGGTTTTGCTTTCACCTCAGAGACTTTACATTATAGGAATTACCAGTTTGCATATATTTTTAGATTTAAAAAAAATATGTTTATATATTAAAAAGTATGTCAATTTAGAACAGTTATATAAATATAATTGATCCAAATTTATCAACCTTATTCTATTTTTAAATTTTTTATTTGCTTTTCCATTTGTTTTTAAATATTCTCTTGAAAATCCCAATTTATGCAAAATTTTGATTATATTCGTATTTTATATATGAATAATTATTTATATATGAAATATTCATTAAGAAATTTATTGGTATTATATATATAAATAATTATACCTACTATTCTCCGATTCTATGAAGGTTAATAAACTTTATTTTTAAATTAAATTTAATAACTGCACTGTATTAGAGTATTTGCACTTAAAAATAAATTATTTCGTGTTTAATAAAAATGTAAGAGGTATTTTGAGTAAGTGTGACAATTCATTATTACAAAACATCTCATTACTTACAAAAACCTTCAAAAGAACCTCCAGGATATTATTCTTCGAAGTGACAACCCGTCATTCCCCAAATTCTCACACCTCTACTTGAGACATATTTAGATAATCGATATTATTAGAGCAGATGCTTAGCAAGCTTAATTTAGCTTTCCTTCTACATTTTGTCGTTCGGTTAGTGTCTGACGAACCGGATAGTCCAACGAATTTTCCGCTTTCCTTATTGCCGATCCGTTCTTTTCCTGCTTTTGATAAGACGGTTCCTCTATTTGCTTTTTTTAAACAGTTAGCCCTCCTCATTTGGGCACTTTATTAGTGATAAGAACTTCCCGTCACGGTCGTTAACCATTAAAAAAAAGTTTTGTCTGATAATTTAGAGAACGGATTGGAGGATATGATTTTAATAAATCACCTAAGAAAATAGTTGAATTAATTGGCAGGGAACCATTCGTCGCCAAGCATAACCGTCGGCACGGAATATGATGGGGGTTGTGGCGTCTTCTTCACATATACCTGTGGGTCAGGACTGGAACAAAGTGTTCGCTGGAAGACTACGTACACCACCTTCATACACAATCAAACTTCCGTTTAAAACAAATTGAAAGACTCAAACTTGAAGTTTTAAAATATTTAATTAAAGTTAAATTTTTAGATTTACAACAAAACATAATATTTAAGTTACAGATTAATTACAATTAATACAAAGAAAACAGAAAGGACTCCTAAACAGACAGGTCCCATCTAAACGACAATCATGTCATTGCAGCTCAGTGTCCTACGGGTCTCTGCCGTTTCTTTTTTCAGAGGTATGACAAGGACTGTCAATACTTAACGCAATAAGCTGGTGGCTCCATCTAGTGTCACTATATAGAAATAGTAGTTCTGATGATGGAAGAGATAAGAGAGTTCTTGGGACGGTACAGACTTCTTCCCCCCTTGGAGAACTTTCTGCCGGAGGTTACCGAGGAAGAAAGTTAGTGAGAACATCATGGCAACACAGAAATGAGAGAGTACCTTTACCAGTGGGATCAGCACTGAACTAAATAACTAACTACTTAATGATATAGACATATTAGATATGATAATACAATAAAAGAAATAATATCATTATACAGTTTTACAAATGCACATATTAAGTAGGTTCCCTAAGAGTGCGGATCCTGCTCAATCCATCAGCATTTTGATGCTTTGATCCACTGCGGTGTTTTACCTCAAAATTGAATGATTGTAAAGCTAAAGACCAACGCATAAGACGGGCATTTGTACTGGCATGAGAGTTCAACCACACAAGAGGATTATGATCAGTGACAATGGTGAAAAAGTTCCCATCAAGGTAGCACCTCAGTCTTTGGACAGCAAAGATGATTGCAGCGCACTCTTTCTCACTCACACTGTACCGTTTCTCAACACTTGAAAACTTTTTACTTAGATAGATAATGGGATGTTCTTGGTCATTATCGTCAATTTGGGATAGGACAACTCCCATTCCGTGGTCTGATGCATCTGTTTGCACGATGAAGGACCTGTTGTAATCAGGAGCGTAAAGAACAGGAAAGTCACAAAGCGATTCTTTAAGTTTGTTGAACGCTTGTTCACATTCGGCAGTCCACTTGATATTTCCTTGACGAACTTTTCCTTTCAGTGTATCTGTCAAAGGAGAGGCTATTGATGAAAACATCGAAAAATATCTGCTGTAGTATCCAGCCAGTCCTAGGAACCCTCTGACATCCGTTTTGGTTTTAGGTGGGGGATAATTCTTGATTGCCTCGATCTTCAATTCTGCCGGCTGTCTGCAACCCTGTCCGACTACATGTCCCAGATACTGTACTTGGCCTTGAGCAAACTTGCACTTTGACTGTTTGATGGTCAATCCAGCATTCTTTATTCTTTCAAGTACTATGTCGACTTGTTTCAGATGTTCCGGAAAGGATCTTGAGAAAACTGCAATGTCATCAAGATATGGCACGCCGAATTCTTCACACCCTTCCAATAAATGTGCAACCATTTTGCTGAATTCGTATGGCGCATTCTTTAACCCAAATGGCATTCGTAAAGGACGGTATGTACCAAAGTTTGTGACAAAGGCAGCCAGTCTTTGGGCACGTTGACTTAGTGGTATTTGCCAATACCCTTTTGACAAGTCCAACACTGTTATATACTGGGCCGATGAAACTATTTCAACTCTTTCTTCTATGTTTGGCAATGGAAAAAACTTAGTTTTGGTCACCTTATTAAGATTTCGGTAATCCACGCACGGTCTTGGATCTTTTCCTGGAGACTCAACCAAAATCATCGGAGACGTGAAATCAGAAAATCCGACTTCAATGATCTTCATAGCCAACATCTTCTGGATCTCTTCTTTCAGAATAGTATTCTGTCTAGGAGAATTTCTGTAGGGTTTTGAAAGAAGTGGCGTATCGTTGTTGAGCTCGATATCATGAGTCACAAGATCAGTTTTTCCAGGCACATTTGAAAAACATGTATCATATTTACAAACTAGTTTCTTTAATTGAATGATTTGCTCTTCGGTTAACTTGGTTTCCTTGTAATGGTCCTGAAACATCTCATCCAGGTCCAGGATATTCGGATCAGCGTTCACATAAGGAATTTCCATCTCAGTTTCATTCAATTTGTCTTCTGTTTCACAGAGCAGAAAATTCACCTGTTCAGGTCTTCTGTAATAAGGTTTGAGCATATTCACATGGTAAACCTTGGAAGTAGCTTTTTCGCTAGAGAGTTCGACCACATAATTCGTTTCAGAAAGCTTTCGGAGAATTGTTCCGGGACCGGTCCAATGAGGACTCATTTTGTTCGCTTTGAATGTTGAAAATATAAGTACTTGGTCGCCCTCGCGAAATTCTCTTTTGATTGTTCTCTTGTCGTACCACGTTTTATTTTTCTGTTGCGATTTTTCCATCTCCGTGGTTGCAAGTTCTTGACACTGTTTCATTCTGTTTAACAAAGCGAAAACATAATCTGTCACAGGTTCATCTTCGTCTTCTTTATTCATCCATTTCTCATACAACAAAGTCAAAGGAGTCCTTAAATTTTTTCCGTGAACTAGCTCAGCTGGTGTAAATCCTGTACTTTCGTGTGTAACAGTTCGTAGGGCAAATAAAGCGGGAGGTATCGCTTTTTCCCAATCAGTTCCAGCCTCCAAGCATAGTACTTTTAAAATCCTTTTGACAGTTCGATGAAATCTTTCTACCGGATTACTTTGAGGATGATAAACGGAGCTATGAACAACAGATATTCCAAACTTTTCCAGAAAGGTAGTGGTGAGTTCACTAGTGAACGAGCTTCCTTGGTCCATCTGCAGTATTTTAGGAAATCCCATCCTACTAAATATCTGCATTAAGGCTTCAACAACAGAAACAGATGTGATATCTTCAACCGGAACGGCGTCTGGATACTTTGATGCTAGACACATGGCAGTTATGAGATATCGTTTGCCACTTGGAGTAACTGGTAGAGGTCCACAAGCATCGACGTTGATTTTTGAGAAAACTTCTTGTATCACAGGAACTATCTTCATTGGAGCCTTCTTCTTGTCATTAGGTTTCCCAACCCGTTGACATCTGTCACAACTTCTGACATATTCCTCAATTTCTTTATAGCAATGCGGCCAAAAGAAATACCTGGAGAACACATCTTTAGTTTTGGTCACTCCCAAATGACCTGAAGTTCCCTCGTGGCACAAAGATTTCAATTCTTCTCGATACTTTTCTGGTATGACCAATAAAGGCCTCTCCACTCCTAGCTTATCCACTTTCTTTTTAATAAGTATGCCATTGGAAAGTACTTCAAACTCTCCTGCCGGTTCTTCAGGAGGTTTTCCTTGTAGCTTGTCCATGATTGGCTTCAGAACTGGGCAATCTTTCTGCTGAGATGCAAAAGTTCTAGAATCTACTTTCAAAAGAGTCAATCCCTTGTACTCAGGCTCTTCAGATGGGAAGGAGAACAAATCATCTTCTTCGATCACAATGTCGTGATCTTCTTCATCCACGGGCACAGGACTGTCCTCTTCTTCCACGACATCTTCGGTAGATCCCCTTTCTGGTTCTGCCAGACGTTTCTGAGCTCTAGTCTGAATGGCATTAACTTGATAAGGAACTGGATTTTCCTTCATCTTCTCCAGAAGTGCTGCAGTTCGATTCCCGAGCAGGTACCTTCCTTTGTCGACCTGGCTCCAAACAACAGCGGCTTTAGTGATGACATGTCCGAACTCCCCTTTCAACTCCACTTCTGCTAATGGCAAACAAATAGGAGCTTTATCCAAAGGTTGTTGCACCCAGACATTTTCACCTGTAAGCATTTCTGGCTTGATTCGATTCCGACACACCACATCAATACTTGATCCAGTATCACGAAGGATTGGCATCTTGAATCCATTCACTTCCCCAATGTAGGTGTATGGTAACATCGATTCATCATCTTCCACTCCAATAATGCGATTGAGGTTGGAAGAGTTCTCTTGTCCTTTTTTCATCAAGGGACAATTTGGTCGCAAATGTTCAGTAGAATCACATCGGTAGCAACGCGATTTCTTGCGCCTTTCGAAGATTTCAGGTGATCTGGTCGTCTTCTCTGTTTCAAGTTTTTCTACCTTTGCTTCTCTGCATTGCGTTTTCGGCTCCCCGTTAAACTTGTTTTTCCAGTACGGGACCGCTTTATTTCCAGAGGAAAAATCCTTTTTTTTCAGGAGTCTTCGAACACTATCAAATTCGTCCAACTTCTCAGCAAGGTTCTCTGGACATTTGAATTGCGCCCATTCGTCAATGAAATGTTCTCTTGACTCTGCAGGGACCCTCCTCTTCATTTGATCCGTAATGATGAGATCACACAATTGCTCGAAAGAACTTACTTCCATACCCTGGATCCATTCCCGGAAGTAATTCTTAATTTCATAGAGAAAATCTTTCCACGAGCCATCAACACTCTTGCTGTGTTGACTAAATAACTGACGAAACTTTTCTGGTGTCAATTTGTACCTCTTGAGTAAAACCTTTTTTACTTCATGATAATCATTTGACACCTCCTCAGTTTCACGAGCAATGAGTTGTGCCATTTCGTTAGGAAGCAACCCAATCAACTGAGTTACCCACAACTGCTCCGAGAGTTCAGCTCTTTTTGCTTGACGCTCAAAAAGAACAAGGTATAGACTGATGTCTCCATTCTTTGAATCGAATTTCTGCATCAGTTGATGAAATTCCAACCTGGGTTTTGATGTATTCAATGGTGTTCCACTTCTATTTTCCAATTCTAACTTCATCTTTTGAAGCTCAAACTGTCGCTCTTGTTCCAATCTTTCCTGTTGCCTTTTTTCTTCCCTTTCTTCCTGTTCCTGAGTTTGTAGTCTTTCTGACACGATGGTCTGTAATAGATTCTTAACAAAAGCCTCTTCAAAATTTTCATGACCCTGAATAGCTTTCTTCAAGTCAATAACTGTGGTAGAAGACTCAACTGTAATATTTAACTCAGATGCTAACACCTGTAAATCTACTTTACGAGCTGAACCTAAAAACGCCATTTTTCCTGAAAACGCTTTTACCGAAATTTTAATTTCCGAAATTATTTTATTTACTACGATAAATTCTTGAGAAGGACCCACACTCTTGTAAACTCAAAAGCATAAATAAAATTAAATTTGATCAACTTTATTTTCAAAGAACATAAAAAAAACTATTTTTTTATTACACAACAACAATTTAAAATCAAATTTAAAATAATCTTTATTATATAAAAATATCATATACCTTCTCATTTAATTTAACTGAACAGGAAAATGCCATCTACACATATAAATTATTCAACCAAAAAAAAAATCTATTAATAAAACGCATTAGCATTACATTCAATCGCTCAAAATAAAATACCACATAATAAAAAAGAAGTTTCTTTTTTTCAAACCCACATCAAGAAAAAAAAATCATACGCTCAATCTAAAAAGCAACAACCAAAACAAATATAAAAAGAATCCAATAAAAAAAAATCAAAACATAAATTCTCTTTATTGCAAAAGTCTTTCGAATAGAATCTCGAATCACACTCCTTGTCAAAACACCAAATCTCCGCTGAAATAAATTCAAGGTTACCCCAATAGTGACTCATCAACTATTTCGCGCCAAAACGAACAGCGGCGAATGCACGGCGCCGGAGAATCTGCAAACCCTTTCGATTCAACAAAGAAAGCAAAACTTCTTTCTTTCATACAATAATTAGATCAATTTTTACCAGAGTCAAACCGTTAACATAAATTTACAAAATTCTAAAAATATTGTATATTTTAGAGCAAATCATACCATATATTTTTTTCCAGAATTTTTATATCAACACACTCTAAATGATCAATAATTATACACATGAATAAGATTCATTTTATAAACCCATTTTCTTTTATGCAAACTTTCATTAACCAGACAGATTAATATGAACTTAAGAGTTCCAAAATTTTTTGCACTACAGAAAAAGAAAATAATTGCTAATTTCAAGTTAATTCGTGTTTCAATGATTTGTTAACAACAGTATCCAGCACTTATTATAGAATATCGACAAATTTTCAAATATATAAACGAGACATATATCAAACCGAAAATTATACAGCCAAATTCCAATGCTACTGTTAAAATCAAAATATGCAAGACGCATTCATACACAAATATTAACTTTGACTAGGGAATCACAGTTTTACTTAAAACCCAAGTAATTTAATAATGTATTATCTAGAAGCCTTGGGCACTCATTTATTTTTGAATTTTTTTTTTCAAATAAACATAAAAAGCCCACCAAACTTCAAAGAAAATTCAAGATTGCACTAATCACTTTATTTTAAAACAATAAAACTGATCCCAAAAACAAACTGGCAAAGCACTCACCTCACCATTTCGCGTTTCTGTCGCGACTGGAACCTGCTGACTGCGGATTCCTTCATATTTTCGAGAAGACCTCGAATCTTTAGACCTTTTGGGACACTTCTCTCCCGAAGTTGACGTATCCGGACATCATTTTAGAAGAGAAATACTCCACCGGACGTCACCTTGCCGGACACGGGATCCTGTTACTGAGAACTGCTGGCCGTCGAGTCGCTGGGTCGAATCATTCCGTCGGCTGCCACCATTTAAAGTACTCCTGTGGCGTCTTCTTCACATATACCTGTGGGTCAGGACTGGAACAAAGTGTTCGCTGGAAGACTACGTACACCACCTTCATACACAATCAAACTTCCGTTTAAAACAAATTGAAAGACTCAAACTTGAAGTTTTAAAATATTTAATTAAAGTTAAATTTTTAGATTTACAACAAAACATAATATTTAAGTTACAGATTAATTACAATTAATACAAAGAAAACAGAAAGGACTCCTAAACAGACAGGTCCCATCTAAACGACAATCATGTCATTGCAGCTCAGTGTCCTACGGGTCTCTGCCGTTTCTTTTTTCAGAGGTATGACAAGGACTGTCAATACTTAACGCAATAAGCTGGTGGCTCCATCTAGTGTCACTATATAGAAATAGTAGTTCTGATGATGGAAGAGATAAGAGAGTTCTTGGGACGGTACAGGGTGAAGCATTTGACACGCATCACTATAGAAAATCGTACATGAATTAGTAGACGGTTGTATATGAATATTTTGATGAAAAGAAATCTTAACAGTTCGTATAGTAAACAATTATTTTTCGTTCACAATAATATACTTAAAGTGTAAGATTTCAGTGAATTATTATATTGATTTGGAGCATCACATGATATTTTTAATTTAAATCTATTCTTTGTCATAAATTGAGCAATATCTGCAAATTAAAACAACTTTGATACGATATAACATCCTTGATTACATACTGATAATAGAATAAATGTTTTATGTACTGTAGGGATGCAAATCTTGTCTCCTTCTTTCCCACGGACTACATTGGTCTGGTCTGGTGACATATATCCTAGTTGGAATCAATGGCTAGAACACCATAAAACCAAGTGAAGGGTTATTTAAAAAAAAAGCCAGACTTTGGGGAGACAGCAGTTCCCTAAACTTAAATTATGTGACCCTTTCGTCCACCGAACTCCAACCGCATTACGAGTACAGGGGCCGAATGAGGGCCAAGTCGACGACATACGGATTGCCTAAATTAACCAATGGATGTTTGGTTATTGATCTAAGAGGCGGGCTTAACAACCCCACGATAACTATCTGTTGACACTTCCGGCAGATTCTCATTGACATTCATACTTTTAGCATAAAAAAGATAGACTCTCTCTCTATTTTAGAGTCTTATTCTGCTGCTCTGACGGAAATATAGGAGAGATAAATATGTATTTCAGGACAACTACTTCTTGATTGCTATTTTGAACCAATTATCTACTATTAGCCACCTCTCAATGTCACAGCAATTGGCGATACTGTTCTAACCTTATTTCTTCGCACTGTAATAAATCATGCTAAATTGATTAATGTTGTGTCTAAGTATTTATAAATTGATTATGTTAGGTACATTCAGCATATTTTGATAATGACCCAATACGAGAAGTCAATGTTCCGAGTAAATTACTATTAAAGTCAAAACGCAACGTAATTCCTATATACGACAAATTCAACTTAAATGTTAACCGTGAAAGTTTTTCATAGATTATAAAATATCCACCCAATTCCAAATATCACCATTATCAATTTTCTGTTACAATATCATAATCGGAATTCTTTTCCGCGATCAAATTTCTTCTAGAGCGCCATGCCATCACAGCTACGTCACATAATTACGTCTCTAATAGATATGATAAACTTATCCTTTCTATTTTCGTAATTCCAACGTGTTGTAATAAGCCTCACTGTGTCAATCTGTATACTTGAAGACGGGGAGTAATGGATGTGAGAAAAGAGATAGCGTGAAACATGTGTTATCGCCTTCGGTAAAGGATGGTCGGCGGGATTTTTTTTAATCGATCGTAAGGTTAAAATAGATCTTGAAAGAAGCCTTTGTGAGTCAGTCTTTTTTCGTTGGGGGAACAGAGGATGACAAAGTAGGGTTTGGTTCTTTCAAGGAATTGTTGTGATTTGTTATTTGTTCGGAATATTAAAGGGTTTATAAAGTTACAGTTACATAAAAAAAAATCAAGCATTCATAAATAACAAAATCGGAGTTGGTGGTTTTCCTTGTTTTAATAAGTGTTAGTGCTCTAGATAAGATCTCGTTGTACTAAGTATTTAAAACGCAATTAATGTTACCTATGTTATGGGTGTTGTAAATGTGAAATTTAAATTAATATTAAATAAAGGGGGGGGGGGGAATTATATGTATTTTGGAATTGACTAATGACTGTATGGACGTTTGAAATGTGTAATG
Source organism: Troglohyphantes excavatus (assembly GCA_963932185.1). Classification (NCBI taxonomy): domain Eukaryota; kingdom Metazoa; phylum Arthropoda; class Arachnida; order Araneae; family Linyphiidae; genus Troglohyphantes; species Troglohyphantes excavatus. Next base: position 61,715,442 of record OZ010666.1, on the reverse strand, counting down.
GAAACTCCGTATCAATTTAAATATGGTTAGTTATCGATATTATAGATTTTCAGGATGTTTAAAAATATATTAAGAAAAAAAAAATAATATAGAAAATAATTTTTTTACTGTTACTATTTAATTTATAACGGTTAAAAGTTTGCAGGGAATCGCCATACTATTTGAAAAAAATATATAAATTTAATTTCTAAATGAACCGCAGAAGAGCGCATGATGGTACTAAAAGCTTTCAGCACTCAAAGACCCTTTCTATTTTGAAAGGTATATCACAACTAGAATAGTAACTTTAACGTAACGATATTTTTAGTGATACAGTTAATGTTAAAAATTTTCAAGTTACGATATTCTTTAGAAATTGTTTGTAAGTAAATAAATTCGTGAAAAGCTAAAACTTCACCTTCATCTTAGTTTCGTAAATTTAATGAAACAAGGCGAAATAATAATTGCCATTTTGCAAAAGGTTCATTCGGTATATATGTCAGAAAAATGTCGTCAAATTAAAGTAAGGAACAACTTTGTATATATATATATATATATCAATCAGTAATTAAATTCTAAACTATAATAATTTGATCAAATAATTTTGATTGCTTGTTATTTAGTTAGGAGAAATGGCACTTTTGAGCAATATACCTTCTTACAAAGCAATGCATTGGTTTGATATAAATTCGCCTTGATAAAAATGTAATCTACCACCTGATGATAAGCACCATCTCAGGTAACACATCTCCAATTACAAATAAGAACATTGTTGTCCGTCAAATCCTTCAACCTTGTTCTTTGAATTTACAAACCTTCCCCTTAGCAACCACTCAATTACGATACTATCATCGACAAGAAAAAAAAATAATCGATACCACGTTTTACGTCGCGAAGTTTATCGGGAATAAATGTCAACAACTACCCGGCGTTCTCTGCAGAATATTCTTTTTCAATTTATTCCTCTTCCAAAACGGACAGGGGTAATTTCTGCTCCGACATTTTTTGTTTATTAATAATTTTATTTTGATTATATCACCGCCGCCATGGGTATTAAGTTGTCAACTCACGAGGTGTATTATGTGCTGGACAAGAAAAAAGGTTTCATGCTCATATGGAAGGTAAGAGATTATGTTCTAATTCTGAAAAGAAAAAAAAAGAATCTCTTATAAAAGAAAATAACACGTGCTGTTACTTTTTCATTTGCAAAGGCCGTTATTATTCCTGTTATTTTTTTCTTCTTCTTTAGTTTTAACTCGTGCCGAGTTGTTTAAGTTGCTGACAATGGCTCTTTGACATATGAAGGGATGGCAAAAAAAAAAAAAATGAGTTTTTAAAAGGCCGCTTGGGTTGTTTACTTAAAATTCTTAGCTTGAGATTTCGCGCTTTTTTGGGATCCACTTAACTATGTATGCACTTTATTCACTTCCTGTATATTTTAGTTTTAAATGTAACCGCTTAGTTTACTTTTAGAAAATTTTACACAAAATGAGTGGATTAGTTATGAAGTAAAATGTTGTATACAGAGTGGCTAAAATACGATTACCGTACTCAATTTTTGTTTTTTACTCATACCCGATTGAACAAAACTCTTTTACTAACGTTGTAAGCAAGCACCTTTCTTTTCTAATGACTCTCTATCCCTATGACACAAACAGTGTGATGTCATAGATCATTTCCTTAAACACGTCTATACTCGGGGACAACGTAAGTTAAACATGAAGCGGAAGCTATGACATGTATAAAATATCTAATTGTTTTAGGCTCAACTTAGGTTGTCCCTGAGTATAGTGCTCGTAATATTATGGCCCCTCAATGCTCTTAGTTCCTTAATTTTAAAATAACGTTTCTTCGATAACTAAATTGACACATATTTAAATATATTTTTTCAACAAAATGTTTATCTTAGTTTATTTAAAAAAAAAAATCAAAACTAAATTACTCAGATATTAAATAATATAAATACAAGGTTTCTTTGTTTAATTTACACAAACAGAAAATCACTTTGACTTATACCTGCACACACGCTGGAAATAATTGACATAGAAAGTAGGTATTATGGTAATTATTGGTATAACTAGAAAAGAGTTTTCATGTTCCTCAACACTGAATATTTAAAATTCCACTAATAATAACAATGATATTTGAGTTATTTAATTTGTAATTATTCAAGTCACTTCTAAAAAAAAAACATTTAATAAATTCTAAGAAAAGTAACATTTAATATATTCTAAAAAAAGAAACATTTAATTTCCATCCTATCTGTGGAGCTGTTATCTGATAATGTCGATATCGTTTAACGATGATTTTTTTTTTAATTCTACGACAGACACAGGAATCAAATATGTTCAAAATGTTAAATATCGAAAATTTGAGAAATAAGAATTATCTGATTCAATTCGAACAATAGTTAGTGAATATTTTTAAATAGTCATATTATTGCCGATATAAATAATAAACTTTATCAACGACATAATCGTTGGATTATTGGCAAATTTATCTCGATTTCCTTCTTGAATAAATGTTGGCCATTAAAAGAGACACTTTGCGTGGGATTAGAGGAGATAAAAAGTAGAGGAAAAGAATGTAAACAAACATTAAAACTGCTTCTGCTTTGTGGCGTCAAAGTCAAACGTGGCGTTCGAACTAAAAACATATATGTAGTATAGTATATATTATACTATTTTCCTTTTTTGCAATATGTTTTCAATAATACGATTAAAAGTTTTAATGTGGCTATTACGGAGACAAGTAAGAGCTTTTCTTTGTTCATAAGATTTAAATTAAAATGACTTATAATCTATTAAATTGTACAGTTTTTCTATAAATTTCTTAATCAGAAATTAATATTAGTTCCTATTTGACATTCGGTACTTCTAATAACCACAAACGTTTGCGTATTTAAAATTATGTATTTGCAAAAATAAAGTTTGGCATAAATACATTTTTTTGGTTCGAATGAAATTGCTAAATATGTTTATTAATTATTTTTTATATTTTATTTGTAGAGTTCTGAAAACGTGTTTACATAATATGTGTTTAATATTTTCGGTTTACTTTTTGATTTTAGAATTGTTTGAATATTTGCTTTTGGAAGAACGTATTTGCAATTTAATTTCTATTTACTAATACACTTTACAGTTATTTTTTCAAAAATCTTTGTTACTCCTAGTAGACAGATATAAGAGTCTGTTTTGGATTTAATGTGATAAATTGCTGAAAGAAGGATGTTTTTTTTAATTAATAACATGCAGCTTTCGTTACATTTAAAGAATAGGAAACAAGACACGTGTAGTTCATTTGCCTCTTCAGAGGTGATACATATCTGTGCGAGTATTATAAAGTATGAGTAAATATTGTGTACTTAAAACGATTATATTAAAAGAATCTAATTGGACATTATTCCAATGTACTGAAATTATAATCGATCTGTCTGCCATAAATTTTAAAACAGTTCGCTATTTTATTCTTCTTAAACTAATTAAATAACCATATTTTTACATAACACAAATCAGTTAAGTTTTGTTTGCGTATGGGACATTTTTATTGATACATTTTATTTTTCGGGCAGTGTTTAAATTGTTTAGATGCCAAAAATTAGATATGTTACCCGGTCTGTCAGCGTAAACATCAATCACGTGGAAATCAGGTGGGCTGACTAAGATGGATCTCTTTCTCATCCCTCCCTAGGGGTAGATGCTTTTTCACTTTCCATTTTCTCCCTGGCTTCTATATCTGCTTATTCTATCATAAGTGAGGTTCACTAAACGGATTTTACAGGATTTTCTCAAACCGTCTCTGTAGATGCTGTGACGGATATATTTGAAAATTCTGTATCATGAGCATTGTTTGGGTTATTTAAAACTAAAAAGAAAACAATATTTGGTATTTATTGCAGTTATGCGTATACGTGATAATTTTGTGTTCTTATAGTAATATCATACATAGTACTAACAGTAAATTGTTTCTATAAATATCATTATATCAGAGACTCAGTATATATTAAAAGTTATAAGGCGTATTGACTAAATAACTGCTCAAGGATTGAACATAAACATTTTTAATCACATATGCCTAACATTACAATATCTCGGGGAGGAACGAACTTAAATACGCATCACCGTAAGAGGCAGTTACATGACTGACTCTTTCCCGGCGCAGAGGGAAAGACATACAATATATAGAGGGCGTTACAATCGTAATAACGGGAACAATATATAGACACGTAACGGGAACATGAAATATATATGCAGGTGACGGGGACATGATAATAGGACAAACATATAAGATAATAACATAAATGAATAACGCTGGTTACAAAGTTTATTTATATCTTATATGGAATTCTTTTTGCGTATACGCGAGATATTTTTATTCTTTTAGCAGTTTCACGCGAAAGTATTAGTTCGTGTGAAACTTCTAAAAGAATAAAAAGATCTCCCATGATAATAAATTGTTACGAAATATGTCTTCTAAATATATCACGATAATAATACTAGCTATCCTTTAAACCTCTTGGCAATACATTTTGAGTATGTTTTGAAACATGCAATTTTTTTCACAGGAGGTTTTCCCCGACTCTTTAGTACTGTAAGGGTTAAACATTTATTTATATTTTATATGCAATGATGTGTCATTTAGAATGACGCGTTCCAGCGATATCCTTTTTTCCATTAGCATTGATAGCCACACTTTCCCCAAAATAACACACACTTAAGCTCAAACGACTTTTACCACTCATCTCCACTCAGCTTCGTCCACTCCCCAAACTCCCATTGTGACCTCAACCCATTTCTTTAAGTCACTTCACTTCTTCGCTGTCACGTAATTCGCTCATAATCTTGTGACACTTTGCTTCCATGTGATTGACGGCGTCCGCAGCTTCGACAGTGACTCAACAAAATCCATCCATATCAATACAAGAGAAAAGCGGTTGGAAATGGCAAAAAAAAAAACGCGGAAACGAAGAAATTGCATTCACTTTTCGAATACTTTTTTTGGTATAATCGCCGAGTAATAATATTGCCGCCAAACGAACGTTCCGGCTCAACCGGATGCATGATACGAAAACATGTGCTCAACCCGCTGAGTCGGATAAATGCATGCTAAAAAATGTTAACCAATTCGTTTCGATTCACAGAGACAAATTTTTGAGTTGCTGTTTTGCCAACCGAAATTTATAGTTTTGAATTACTTGAATCTGTTGCGTTCACGCATCGCGGAACTTCCTTCAGTGAATCTTTTTGATGTTCGATTTTGATGTGATATCGTCTGTTAAAAAGAAATCGAATCGCGGATATCGTTCGAATTGCGCTTATGTTTATTTAAAACTCGTAAGTTGATACGTTCCACCCACAGGAGTTCCTGTTTAAAATAGTTAATGTATGCATGGCGAAATCTTAAAGACGGTATATTCAGCTATACTTGTCTTAAAAGCTTTCTACAGTTTATCGAATTTGTACACACATTTTCTTTAAGCACGCAATGCTCTAATATATTAGATTTCGCTCTCAATTTTGTCATGGTCAAAATATTATATTGGTTAAATAAAATCAAGTTGGAAGTAAATTTCTTTTGTGCCCTTCTCAAACCAGTGACCCGTATATTATTTTAGGTTAAACAGCCAACAAATAAATTCTGCTCAAAATCCTTTCAATGGGTTCTCACGTGATTGACATACAGACATAAACAAAACAATTAACAAACAGACATAAACAAACCAATTGACAAACCAATGGACAAACGTATATAAAAAATACCTAATAACTACTGCAGGATTCAGTCTAGGCGTTTTTTGAAGGGCGGCCCGCCCTGCCCGCCCTTTTTTCATCTCGATAGCGCCCTTATGCCATTTTTACAAAAATGCTGCTCTCTTTTGAAAAAATTCCTCCCCTCTTGCCCATTTCAATCAAGCACAAGCGTCCTTGCTTTTTTTGTTTGGTCAAGGGTCCGATGTGTCAATGTGGGGCCGTCCCTGCCCCACATTTTTTTTAAAGTGCCCTTTTAAAAATAAGAAGTGCCTTTTCAAAAACGGAGTGTCCTTTTACTGCCATCAGCGCCCTGCCCTTTTTTATTTCTAGAGTGAACACTGCTACTGTTTCGACTTCTAGATAGTCCAAATAATTGCATTTATGTAGAATTTGCTTCTAAATATTCCATGTTTTCACGCAGAAGGCTCCTTTTAATGGCTTATTAATTGCACAAAAAGTCTCGACTCTTTTAGAGCCATCTTTTTGTAGAATAATTGTTATTTCTTTGACTTACAGCGATAAAATAATAAATGTGAAATATTCTGGGAGTTAATATGTGATTTAAGAATATCAATTCAGCGTTATTTCAGTTATTTAGTGAATAATGGAAAAATGAAATAAACAGTCCTTTTAAAATTCCAAGGTATTTTTTATTTATTTTATTTTGTAAGATATTCTATTCTTGTTTGCTCAACCCTTTTCATAAGTTACTCGTATAGATAAATACTAATATTTTTTCGAAGCCAATGAAGTTATCACAGAATAGGAATAATCTCAATGACATAAGATTTGTCACGATCATTTGAAAAGTCCCCGCGTAACTTAAGTTTTAATCTCATATCGTCCTTGCTTTAGTGAGCATTGCCAATTGTGACAAATATAAAAATTTTTGGAGTAAATTCAATGTATATATCATTAATACATGCTCAAAAATAAATATCAATAAGTACCTGTATGCAATATTGTGACTTATTATAGTATCTATACTGTAAAAAAAGTACTTAAAAATCAGTACATGTACCTACTCGTTTTTCTTGCATCGCAAATGTGCGATGGCGTGCTCAAATTTAAGTAACCGTACTTTCTCAAAAATGAGCAATGTGATTTAATATTGCTTATCTCAGCTTCTGTTCAAGAGATCTTAATTAAACCTGACAAACTTAACATAGTTGTTCAGAAAATGGTTTTTAATATTATGCTATGTCGAATGCTGAAATAGAAACTAAGTTATTACAACTCAATTATATTACTTCCCGTTTTTTGGCACATCTTTTTTAACAATTCTTCTGTTTAAGACTTTTTAATGTCGCTCTGGTAGTTGTATTTCTTTTTGAGTATATGTATTTTTCAAAATTAAAACTTATGTATTCGGAGTCATTATAGGCATCGAACGTACTCAAAAATGAGTACATTTTACTTATTTTTCAAAAATGGGTACATTTTACTTATTTTTCAAAAATGAGTACATTTTACTTATTTTTCAAAAATGAGTACATTTTACTTATTTTTCAAAAATGAGTACATTTTACTTATTTTTCAAAAATGAGTACATTTTACTTATTTTTGAGTACACATTTTTTACAGTGTACTCTATATTCTTTTATTTATCCATCTTAAACCTGACTGGTTTGAAAAACAGTACAAACAAATACAAAGAAATGAATGATAATGCTACAGAAGAAATAAATGTAATCAGTGTATTCATAAGAAAAGGAATTTGTTCTAACTAATCGAAGTTAGAATTCGAGATCAAATGGATGTTTCTAAACAGGTGTTATATTTCACAATTCGTGTCGGTAATCGATTGAGCAACAATTACTCCAAATATGAATTATGTCTCGTGTTAGTGCAACTCTATCAACTTACATTTTAAAAAAATGCTGCTTTATCAATATTAATATATTACTTAAATGTTTGAGCTTTATGCAATCAATTGAAACTACGAAGCCTGGGTTTTATTTAAAAAAACGTTCATGGAGTTGTCTTAAAATGTATGGAAACAATACAAAAAAAATTTCAAACTTTTCTAACAACAATTAACTAACCCGGGCGTGGTTATTTTTAAAACTATCGAAACATTAAAATATAATTATGTAACTAATATATTATTTTTGGATTTAATGTGGTATAGCCATATTTGAGCAAATACTAATGAACCAAAATCGAAAAATTAAAGCTCCCCTTTTAAGTTCGAATTCGACACAAATATTCTTGTCAATTTTGAAGTACGATAGTAACTTGTATCGATCTTAATAGTCACGGATATTTATTAAAAAAAACTATTTAAAACTTAGAATGATTCAAAATATGTTATGTAGAATGTTATCAATAACAGGACTTCGTCAATTATTTCATTATTTTTTCATATTTAAGGTTTTTTTTAAAGTGAAAGTATTGTAGGAAAACAGAAAACTGATTCAAAATAATGGGAACAAAATTTTATTTTGAACAATATAGAGTCATGTTTAGTTTGAATATACGTAGTAACTAGAAAAAAAAAGATTTGTATGCACAAAAAAATTGGGTACATTAAGAGATATTTCAAAAACTAATTTATCCATCAGAGCATTTTTTAAGAATGTGTTGTTTCCCAGAACTGTTTTGCATTCCAAGTTTTAATTTGCATATCACTCTATAGAACACGTCATGGCCATTCCTTTAAGGCTTCGTATCCCTTTCAAGCGTTAAGATAGTCTACGAGTTAACTAGATCAACTTTACGAAATAAAATAAAAAAAATACATAATCTCCAACATCCTCTTTCTCGATATTTTAAGGCTTCCTTTCAACGGCAACATTCCAAAAATAAAAACGAAAAAAAAGAACACTTCTTCAAGTGGAACAATCCGTCTTCCTTGATCATCTGATTGCCGTTTCAATTCCATGACAAACTCCTCACAATTAATTTGTCCCTTATTCGCTGTTTAAGTTTGAAAGGAGCACTCCGATTGGACGAAGGCAGTAGGTCCGAAGGGAGTGACGTCAGAGGGAATATGTGACGTCACGTGAATGGCCAGTGATGATTTTAATGCTCTCTGGATATTGTTGTAAAATCTGATGAGGCACAGAGCGCTGTAGGGGGAAACCCACACGCTTCAGTAGTTTTCGGGTTCAAATAATTGTTTTTTTTCTGTAACAGTGTGTCGTCTGTGTTACTCAAGTCGCTGCAGTTGTCATGTTTATTTTGAGTTTTGTGTGTTGAATAAGAGTTTTTCTTCGGATATTTTCTTTTAAATCGTAGGATTTATTTTTGAATGTAACTCTGATATGTGTGGTTGTAGCGAGTTTTAATTAAAATATGACAACCATTGAGTTGAAGTGATGCAAATGGAATACTGAGACAAATCGTTGGAATATATATTTTTTAAATGTTGATGTGCGCTTTTGTAAAGGATTGTGGGGATACTTGCAAAAGAAAACGGATTTTGATAACAGTTTCTGTGAAATAACTTTAAAGGTCTGAAATTCGTGATTGTTCATGTGCATGAGAAAACAATTTTTCAACGTAAAAATGTTGAAAACGTGCAGAAAATTTGCAAGAAATAAAATAGTAAGTAAAATATATATTTAAATTAATTTATGTTTTTAGCTTAAAATCCTCAACTATCCTACCTTATAGTTGTGATATTTAGTTAATTTCTGATGAAGTACCATTGTGGCACAGGTTTTTACATAGACATAAAAAGTTACATAATATTTCATTATAATTAATAATGATCAGGAGGAACTTTAATGTAAAAAAAAATATTTAGTCTTGAACACTATTTAGATTTTTTTTATGATTTTAAGTTTATTTTATTCCCTTTATAGTTTTCTTAGATAATTCAAGAATTAACTACGGTTCAAGAATTTAACTTTTCACTTACCTAGATATATCCAATTCTTTTCATTTTTCCATATTTGCTATTTTTTTATAGAAGTAATTATCTTATGATATATTTAATTATCAAAATAAATTGAATACAGATATTTGAAATATTTAATACTATATGATAGTCTTCCTTTTATATAATCAACATTCCAAAAAATATTTACATTTTTTGTCAGTAAGTTATTTTTATAAAATTATAATTGAAGTACATTTTACAACTATCGAGTTTATCAGTTTCATTGGATTTAAAACTTCAATATTTCGATAGAAAGAGAGCAATTCGTTTTTCTATGCGATCTATTTCGTTTCTCAAACTTTCTTTTAAAATTTAATCGCAAAACGAATTGAATCATGGAAAATTATTGTTTTGATTCCGATTACAATAAATTACATATATTTACAAAAATTTCATTAAAGTAACTTATTTATTATATAAGAAATATGTTACTAATTTAAAAAAAAAGTATATATTTGAAATGTACTAATCCCACCTAAAGAATGTACAAGTACAAACACTATAGTATATACCACTACTACATGTTGCAACTCTCAGTATTAAACCCTTTTAAATTATAGGGGGGGGGGGGTACATTTTTAAAAATAAGTAACGAAATGTTCTACAGGGTGATGAATTTCTGTTTATGAATCGTTAAAAGATAAAATTTTAATAGGTATGGGCCTGGCTAATTATGAATACAAGAATACCGTAATTTTTTTAATGATTGGCTTTAAAGTCCTTATTTATTAAATTGTTCAATTATGTTTTAAACTGTTCGTTTATTATTGTCTAAATCAATCAGCTGTTAAGATTCGTTTGAAAATATGATAGGATTTTCTTCTAAAAATCCATTAAACCTGGTGTGTGTATCACTTTTAAACCATCTGTAAAACCTTCTCTATTAGAAATTATTATTATAAATGTTCTTGGTGTGTTAGAAAAACAATTCCGTTACACTCTTAAAACAGAAAAAGTTATTTTTCTATTACAAAAAATAATTAGTTAAATTTTTTCTACATAATGATAAATTATCTCGTAACTAAATAAATTCCGTTTAATATTTAATTTATCGTTTGATGGTGGTGTCCATATAAGAAGTTGTTAGCAATACAAAGTTATCCTTCTATTAACTAAGTAAACACCGTTGGAAGATATTGCGTGTGAAAACTCTGATTGGGTATAATGTAAAATAAACTCATTATGTGGCTTATGTGTGTGTGAAGGCTTCATACAGCAATAGTTTTACATCATGGATTTATTAAAACATTCCTATTTCATTTCCACTTCTGCCAGTCTTAAATCTATAACAGTTTTTTTAGATATATAACAAACAAAATCAGAAAGAAATATGCAAAATACAATAACAACGAAGTCTGACAAGTATATTCTAATGATTGAAAAAATATATCGTAGCGTAATGTATTTTGTAAGCTGTAAAAAAATCAGCAAAAAGAAGTTTCTGGAAATTATTGTAAAATGAATTAGCATATAGAATGTCAGTAAAACAATGTATGATGATCATAATCTATTGAAGCTACTTAATATATTGTTGCACAATATTTGACTATTGTATGACTTTTCATGGTTAGGCGTGCTAACCAATATACATCGAGCATTAAAGAAATTCAACAGAATATAAATATTCAAGTGCATTATGATTGGTTGCCACATATTATTCTACAACTTTATATAACATATATGTATTTATTTAATTGATCGGCAATTAGTAATCGAATCGGACATAATTTTAAGATAGTGACGCATTTTTGTATATTATCACTACTGGTATCGCGTAGCTCAAACTCTTGATCGAACAAACAATAATACAAATAAAACAAAGAGACTAATAAAACATGCGCTAATTTGAAAGATATACAAAATAAAACCGAAAATACCCTTTTTAATATAATAATGAACTCGTTTTTCTAAGTTTATGAGATCAAAATCCATAATCGTACGGGCAACTAAAGATTGTTCCTGCACTGAAGGTAAGATGCAAGTTAATTTGTTGTAGACTAATGTGATATGAATTATCATATTGGATAAACATGGAATGGATATCAGAAATCCTTTAAGTAACTGATTACAGAGAGAGGTCCAATGAACCTTGGTATATAAAAGCAATTTTTTTGCTAAGAAAAACAATAAAAAAGGCGAATACATTTAAATTATTTTTGTTTACATCTCCCAGCGAAATATTTGATTTAAAATATAAGAATCATAAAAAAAGTTATTTTGGCACTAATCAATGACTTTTCCTACATAAAAACACTTTTTTATAGTGCATGAAATCTGAACTCTGTTGTTTTACATAGTGCGTTTATATATGTTTTACGGATAAAGTTTTTAAATATGTACTTAAAATATTCTATTTTTCTAAGATTGTTTACTTTTTTTTACAGAGGAACAGTCATTTGATGGAGGACATTGTGTCGCCTCTCAGCATATTACGAACAAAATCATGTAAGTTCAAATGCATTAAATTTATTTATGTTCAATTTAAAAGTTATCAGTTAATTCCTAGTCTACGGTACCCTCAATATTTGGTAACAATTGGTAAGTCATAAAGTTTATATTTTGCAATGCGCTAATGAGCAGTGGCGTTATTTGTGGTAACCCTAACACGTCGACTGCTCGAAGGTTTGCCAGTAAGCACCATAATCGACTGCTCGATGAGGGTGCCAGCTGCTATCCTTAGATGGCGAAGGTCGTCGGCTGGATACTACATTTGCCCGGAGCCATAAATCGACGTTAGAAGAGTGTGACATTAGCGCACGGTACCTGCGTATGCTTAAAACTGTTGACAGGATTGTGCCAAGGCGTTTGCGCCAATTTGCAGAATTATACCAAGAGGAATCGTATATTAGGAATTTACCAAGTTATCTATAGTTTCAAACTGATATTATGTGTTTGTGCCTTGCTATACAATACGACCAACTAACTTTGTAGATTTGCACGAACTGTCCTTTGTTCGTGTTTAATTCTAAAAAATATAAGTTTCTAATTGGGTAAGTTATAGTATATATTTTATGTAGTACCCCACCCCCCTCGCTTCTCCTACTGGCAACTTGAACGTTCTCTAGTATTCTTCTAAAGACCATTTGTCAACTCTATATCGCTCTGTTCGAATCAACACGCGTTAATTTAATGAGAGTTATTAACGTCAGTATATTATTCTACACTTAACTACTGCATGAATAAAGTTTAAGTTTAATAAGTGGTATAATGCCCCTCTTCACTAAAAAAAATACGATTTCATCGAAATAATATTAATTTTAACTTTAGTTTATTATTATAAACAGATAATGGATATAACAAAACATCATGACCTGAGACAAGTAAAAATCCAATTATTAAATTTTAATACTAAAATAGTAAATTCCAGTATATTTCAGAGAGCCAGTAGACATTCAATTATATTAAATATTTAGAAAAATTGAAAAACATAATCGTATATTAAGAATTAAAATAGACTTACCAAAACTTCAAATTTCCTGCGCTTGCTTGCCTTCAGGCTTTATTTGACATTTTACGTCGATTAAACACTCGTTGAAAGTTTTTAAAATTGTGGCTTCTTGATTCTACACAATTGAAATGGGAATCGGCGGTTGCAAAGGTAAGCAAACACTTATTTCAGTTTACCAATTAATTAAAAATAGCTTAGTTCGTTTTGATGCACATGCTTACTTTTTCCCACGTGTTTATACGACCTTTAAAAGTGTCAATGTCAGATTTCTGACGTATTGGCGCCATTCCGATTCAAAATGTGTCAATTCGAGTTCATAATTTCGCAAAAGAAAAATGTCGACTGTTGTTAATCTGTAACTGATTGTCACTCGGTGCAAGTTTGCAAAATTATTCACAAGTATAACTTGTGTAAAAATATATAAATGAAAATATTATGATAGATAAAAAAAAATCAAAAGAAGCTACTCATATGTTGCTCTACCCTACTATGATTTATTAAAATATTTAATGCAGAATTTTGTGATAGTTTCTTAAATTGTTTAGCTCTTATTTTGCAGATAATAACATTTAAGCTTACATTGAACAGTAAAGCTATTTCTAATTATGGAAATATTGTAGAATTCAACCAAATCACTATGGTTGGTGCATGAGTAAACAAATCACATTTTAGAAAGAAAAAAAATGGTTGTTTTTGTTTACGATTCGAATGATTTAGAACGTTTAGTACGTGGTCCAATATCCAAGTGTTTCTGCTTCTTACTAGATAGCCCTTTGTGTTGCTCTAGTCTGACTAGTGTTACCTCAAGAATATAATGTCCTGTCTCTAATTAGAGTCATCGGGTGTCCCAGTAGTAGAGTTATAATAATCAGAGAATCAGATAAACTCGACTTTGATAGTGCAGCGGGCTCATGATCGAAAGACTGCCAGTTTCGTGCCGCGTCGTTAACAAAAACATCCGAAGTGTACAGGGAACTAGTACACGTTAAATCTATCGTTGTCCAAATAACCTTACACCTACAAAAATGCTTGGAGTGGGAGGTTCAGCTCAGGAATTGTTCCCATCGTATGATCATAGTTCAAAATTACTAGGCAGTGTTCCCGGGTCTTTCCATTGGGATAGATCTCAAACCGTCACCAATAGCACATTATGTAGCTGTAGTGCGACGTTTTTAAACCAACCGAGGTTTGGTTTGGTTTTGTTAAATAACGTCGCACTAGAGCTGCACAGTGGGCTATTGGCGACGGTTCGGGGCCTATCTCGAAGGAAAGACCCGGGAACGATGCCTTGTATTTTTGAACCATGGTCAGATGACGAGGAAACACCTGAACTGGCAACCAACACCTTCAATAGACGTCGGGACTTTGGACCCCGATGAGATTTATCGTACACCAGTCCCGTATACACGCCGATAATTTTTGTGGATGTTCTGGAACGACGTTCCTAGTATTTTGTAGTGAAGCTGGCAACCCTCCGATCACAAGATCACTACTTTTTTTTACTTTTCTTAGTCAAGTCCGTCGCACAGGATAGAACCAGGAATCCTCTGATTCCCAGCTGACGCCTTTATCCACTCGGCCACGGAGGCCCTAAACCAACCGAGGAAATTTGAGAATAATTTCAGGCGACTTATGTAATTTAGTACCGAACCTGGCAACTCTCCGATCACGAGATCGCTACATCTTAACTTCTGCCAAGTCCTCATGCCGATTCGAAATCATAATCCGCTGAATCCGTCTCCCATAGCCCAATCTGATCTTGCGATCGGAGGGTTGCCAGCTTCGCTACAAAAATACTAGAAAGTCGTCCAGAATATCCAACAAATTATACTGGCGTGTATACGGGACTGGTGCACGATAAATCTGATCGGGGTCCAAAGTCCCGACGTCTATTGAAGGCGTTGGGTGCCAGTTCAGGTGTTTCCTCGTCATCTGACCATGGTTCAAATATACGAGGTTTATTCCCCGGGTATTTCCTTCGAGATTGACCCCGAACCGTCGCCAATAGCCCACTGTGACGTTAATTAACAAAACCAACCAAACCAACCCATAGCCCAATCTGTAGCTCTAATGCCACATTAATTAAACCAACCAACCTCTGAATTCTCGTCTTGAGAGGGCAGCCAGTTTGCAATCAGAATTTTAAGAGTTCGAACCTTTTCGATTGCGAAACACACGCTTTATAAAGAACGTTGGTGTACGTTAATTTTGTTGTAATCGAAATGTTCTCACTTTGGTCGTAGTGTGAAAGTCTGGAGGACGGGTATCTAGTATAAATTTTACTCTCGTCATCTGAGCATTAGCCGAAATTACCAAGCAATTCTCTAAGATCTTTTACGCAGGTTAGATATCGAACCTTTACCAATAATCCACTGTAAAGCTCTTGTCAAATCAAAGAACAAACAAAATATAATTGGGCTTGTGGAGTTACCGTCCCTCAAGAACTACAAAATGCACAATTTCAACTGATCGGGATGTATCGAAAGGGTTAGTTAATTAAATTAAAATCGCTTTAGAGCTATAGAATAGGGTATTGGTGCCGGTTCAGGATTTAACCGTTAGGAAAGACTACGGGAACACTACCTCGTAAATTTTGGTTAATGGCCGGGTAACGAAGACAACACCTCATATAGCACTCCACGTTCGTGATGCCGGACGTTTGGACTACAGCTGATTTAACATACACCAGCTTCCTCTATACGAGGAATGTTTTGCGGATTATGAGGAACAGCCGACGCGGTAACCTGGAGGTACGGAAATCGGTTACGAATCAGAGGATTGCGAGTTTAAATTAGCATGAGGACTTGACAAAAAGTTAAGATGTAGTGATATCGTGATCGGAGGTTTGCCATTTTCTCTATTAAATTGCAAAAATCGCCTGAAATTATCCTCAATTACCATCGTTATGTATACGGGACTGGTGCACGTTCAATCTGATCAGCGTCCAATGTCCTAACGCTTACTGAAGTTGCGCCGGCTGCCAACTAAAGTGTTGCCCTCGTCATCTGACCACGGTTCAAAAATACGAGGTAACCTTCCCGGGTCTTTCCTCTGAGATAGACCTGGACAGTCGCTAATAACCCCCTGTGCAGCTCTAGTTTAATGTTAATTTACACACCAACGAACCAAGTCCTTTAATTTTTTTAAGTTCTAGCATTGTGCTCAACTTCCTCAATTTAATTTGTAAAAATATATAATTTAATTTTTAAATAAAGCTTAGATTAACATTGACAAATTCTCGTTCTATAAAGCTAGATTTATTTTATTGTGAAAACAACACAAGAAAAACTTATCATTCCGAATAAATAGGTTTTACATATAGAAATTTATATATTATAGCTGTACAATATATAGGTATATATTGTAACTCTTATACATATATAACATTTTCCTTATAAAAAAATGCGTTTGGCGAATTCTAATTGTTTTTGTAGAATAAAGTTCACTTTTTCGTTTTGAGTGTAACCTATCCTTTGTTCGAGTTTCTTGTCAGAAACCGGAGACAACGAGTCTGGGAATTTTATATTCTCAGAGCGTAGTCTTATTTTTCATTGTCGGAAGACCTAAATATTTCAACCCACACAAGTATTTTTTAGCCATGTCACTGTATTTCGTGATAAAAATTTGGTAGTTCACATGGTTTATCATTTGTTTAGGTAGCATTAACAAGTTGTGTTTTTTTCCCTTTTTTTTTGTGGATGTGCGCAACCTTTGAAAGCTATACAGTCATTGAACCATTGAATAGTAAATAAAGATTCAAACGGTCTTTCGTGTGAACACAATAATTGATACAATGTAA
This sequence comes from Troglohyphantes excavatus, assembly GCA_963932185.1. Taxonomy (NCBI): domain Eukaryota; kingdom Metazoa; phylum Arthropoda; class Arachnida; order Araneae; family Linyphiidae; genus Troglohyphantes; species Troglohyphantes excavatus. The sequence continues at coordinate 61,698,580 of OZ010666.1, read as the reverse complement.
TATAAACCTATCCTACTCTCAGTAAACAACGTGCGAAGACTTCATATCGAAATAACTTTTAAGCTTATATGTTGAGGCTGATGCATATAAATTTGTGTCTTCAAGGCATTTTATGAGAATTATTATTTAATTAAAATATGATTTAATGAAAAATTATATACATTTTCATTCGTATTTAGCTAAATATAATAAATTATTTTCAATTTTTTTTTTCTAAATGCTTAGATTTTTCTCATTCAAACATACTCAGTCCTCAAGGGCTCCTAATCACCATTTCCGTTTTACTTCTAGGATTTCAACATTTTACTCTATTTGATTAATTGATTTACGAGACCCATTATAAATAAAAATTGTTTGTTCTCCTATTAGTCTCTCCAGACTCTGGCTGAATTTTCTCAGATGATTAATAATCCGGTTATAAAAACTTCTGGTTTCTTTCATTGTGAGACATTTAAATGGAATTTCCATTAGTTTTAAGTACCTTTGCATTACTGCATTGTTAATATAGTCGAGTCAGTACTAGAACTGAATATCTACAAAATTGGCATAGTATGGTTGTGTATGGAGATTTGTATAGACAGCTAATGTGTATTTAGCTAGTTGTATTTCTGACCCGACGAAATGGATATCATATAGCATATTTTTAGGGGCAATTATTGTCCCCAAAATCACTTGCATGTGGTCTTTCGGACATTTAATATTTTAGTTTGATTGAGCATGTGATTAACGAACATTTTGTTCACAATAGCGAATAAACAGAATTCCATTTACAACTTAAGGGGGTCCGAGGGTTAAGGGAAATTTTTTAACAATTTTAAAATTCCTACTCCTTTTTTGTTTTTCAATATTTTGAAGCAATTTTTTTTATTTAAGATCTTGAATAATATGTAAATAGATGTATGCATTCAAATTTTGATTCAGATACATCACTTTAAAAAAATAAAATATATTAGAAATTTTGGAAAAAAAATTGACGAAAAAAATAAAATTCCATTTTAAGTGGTTTTAAAAAACAAATTATGGTAAAAATAGGAAATCTGAATGCATACATCTATTTAAAATATATTTATCTAGCTATACACACAAAAATTATGATTTTAAGTATAATAGTAAAAAAGCCTTAGCATTTTTAGTGTTCATTAAATTTCAAAACCACGAACAGAGATATTTGCTTTTAAAGTTTACATATGATACAACTATGTTATAGGAACACATCATTAAAACATTCATAACTAAAAAAGTAATAGGAATTTTTTGAAGCAGTTTTTTGTGAGTTATTAAGATAAGTTTGAATATTATTTTTTAAATATAAAAAAAAATGACTTTTTTTGCGAATTTTGGGTATCGGACCCCCTTAAGTAACCCCAATAAACAAGCGATATTTGCCGTGTTTCCAACCTATATACATTGATTTGCGAAGATAGCGAGATGAGCAGCAATTTCCAGGCACTGCAGCTGCAACACATAGACTTTTCAGTTGGTGTTCTTTGTGTTTAGATATACAAATATTTATCTCCTTTCCTATGAAGTACCATATAATGACACAATGACTGTATACGGGTTATGAATTGTTTTACATTCCAATTTTGTAAGGTTTACAATCCACATGCATTATAAAATATCAGTTATATATCCATTAATTAATAAAATACTATTTAATTAATAAGCGTTAGTAGTAGCAATAATAACAAGTATTAGTTCAATTAGGATAGTTTATATTACTGTATGATTTTACAGTGATTGTAGAAAAAATTGCATAAAAAAACTGCCTTTTGTTCTAATTTGGTATTTGTGCACCCAACTGACGTTTGTCCTTGCCTCACTGATATATAACTGTAACTTCTGGATTGGGCAAGACATTTTGTTGACTTGAAGCCAATTGAAGGGATATTTTCATCGCTACCGCAATATTTCGTATATTTTCATGTTTAAATAAGTTTACATGTATTGTTGCTTTTGGCTGAGTTTTTCTATTTTCGTTTGAAGCATATTTTAAAAGCAATCTACTTTAAAATAGAAAGTCATTTGCGAGTCAGAATGGTTAAAACTATTTGTTTGGCAATATAACAAATTAATTCTATAAGAAGTAAATAAAATATTTATATACATTAATGTTTATACAATGCTATGGTATTAAAAAACACCACTAAATCACTTTATAAAAATATTATTGTACAGTATTATTGCGTCCACATTGGCTTCAACGCGCCAATAGATTAAACAAGTTTTGAGTCTTCCGGAAATTACAGTTCAAGTTCAGTTCCCTGCCTACGTACTATCAATATAATAGTATGCTGATTCCCATGCCTTAATGTATATTTTTTCCCTCAGCTATTCCTCGCCAAGTTGACTGTCGGACACCCAACGGGAATGCCAATGGAACTGTGAGGCCGTTCTCTCCTTTAAATAAAAAAGACGCCCAAACCCCAGATGGACCAAATCCAGCTCTTCCTATCACACAGGTAAAGCATATTATTTTTAACTCAATGTTACGCATATATAGTACCTTCAAACTGATTACAACATAACTAAATATATTATTCTTTTACTTATTGATATAGTATTTATATTATTATTTATATATTATTTATATATTATTTATATATTATTTATATTATTATTTATATATTATTTATATTATTATTTATATATTATTTATATATTATTTATATATTATTTATATTATTATTTATATATTATTTATATTATTATTTATATATTATTTATATTATTATTTATATTATTATTTAAATTATTATTTAAATTATTATTTATATATTATACGGATTACAATTTATTATTTATATATTATACGGATTACAATTTATTATTTATATATTATACGGATTACAATTTATTATTTATATATTATACGGATTACAATTTATTATTTATATATTATACGGATTACAATTTATTATTTATATATTATACGGATTACAATATATTATTTATATATTATAGAGATTATAATCACAATAATTTTGCAAATTGTAATTTCTCTGTAAGATAGTGTAATAATATTGCCATGATATGTCCGCCCCTTGATTCAGAGCAACAGCTGATGTATAAATTAACAACCCATGTTGTGCATGTGAATATATAATAAATTATAATCTGTATAATATATAAATAATAAATTGTAATCTCTATAATATATAAATAATAAATTGTAATCTCTATAATATATAAATAATAAATTGTAATCTCTATAATATATAAATAATAAATTGTAATCTCTATAATATATAAATAATAAATTGTAATCTCTATAATATATAAATAATAATTTAAATAATAATATAAATTATAATCTCTATAATATATAAATAACAATTTAAATAATAATATAAATAATAATATAAATAATAATATAAATAATAATATAAATAATAATATAAATAATAATATAAATAATAATATAAATAATAATATAAATTATAATCTCTATAATATATAAATAATAATTTAAATAATAATATAAATAATAATATAAATAATAATATAAATAATAATATAAATAATAATTTAAATTATAATCTCTATAATATATAAATAATAATATAAATAATATATAAATAATATATAAATAATAATATAAATAATATATAAATAATAATATAAATAATATATAAATAATAATATAAATACTATATCAATAATAATGGGTAATTCCACGGGTGACTTACACTACATTTGACAATTTATACCACATTGTAAGCTTAATTAAAAAAAGTAATTTGTGTTTTAAAAAAAACTTTTTATGTCAGTTGACATACCAGACATCTATTCTATTTTTTCACAATCTAAACTTTTTTCATTTTGTTTTACTTTAATTTTTTAAAATAAAAATGTCACAATGTGACTTACACTACAAGAAAGGACACGATTTTTTGGATATCATTTCAATTTATATTTTGTTCCTCATTCTTTGATATAAAAAAAATATATTATGCTAGTTTTGTTGTATAAGGTTTGAAGTTTAATTAGGTAAAAAATATATTTCTAGATGTGTTTTCAAATTATTTTAATTTAAATTAATCTGTGTGACTTACACTACAACTAAAACGTGACTTACACTACACTCACAATAATCACTGGTAAAATGAAATAAATAAAATAAATTAAAACTTTACATAACTTGAAAAATTATAATGTGAAAAACTATAATAGAATTTACAATCAAAGTTTCGGTCATGCAATTTTTTTAATTTTTTCAACAATTACAACATTTGCAGCACATGCTTTTTCTGGCCAAAGGAAATTATTCCTTGTGCATTGCAAAAACCCACTTTTATTGTAGAGCCTTCTTTATAAATGAATTGTCTAGCAAAAAATTTCCCTTTTCTTCTTCTTACAAATGAAACATATACCCTATTGCCACTTTTAATTTCTTCTCGATTGTTATCATTTTTCTTAGGAGTTCTCCTTTTTTATTCATTTCTCTAAGAATCACAAAATCCTTGATTCCATGAGTATTATATGCCTCTTCATAAAAATCTTTATCAAAGATTTTATTTCATTGCTTAGTGCAGTAATTCTTGAATGTTGAGCAGACAGGTTGAACTATCTCCGGTGTCAACTGATGTGCTAGTTTCTTTACAATGGCCTTACATTTATTTGGGCTTTAAGGTAGACTTTTCTTGACTCTTGCAATATTTTTACTAAATGAGCTTCAATTTTGATAGGCTTTCTTAAGCGAATCTACTGAATTTGGATTAGAAGTGCGTGGTTCATTTAAAGCGGATGCGACATTCTTTTTTACCTGTATTTTTTTTTTATCTCTTCCCTCTTATTGGCTTTAAAAATCACTTTGATCAACTTTCAATGTAATTTCCATTTTCTAACACCTTTCCCTTTGCTATCTAGATTAATTATCTTTAACTGCTTGAAATATTCCATTTTTTTTTCTTTCTCTAATTTCTTTCTTTCATTTTGTATCTTTTTTCGCCATTTACAGTTTAAATAATAAAAGTATAATAAATAACAATAGTTAAAAATAAGATCTCTTGTGATGGTATTTTTAAATATTGTTACTGTACATTTTGTTTTCGTTGTCGTTCTACAAACACAGCATATAGTTGTGACTTATTCTACGTTGTGACTTACACTACAGTCTTAATTAATTTAATATTCACTACAAAATTTCATTCTTTTAAAAATCAATACTGCAGTCTGATAGAGATTAGTATAGAGGAGGAAATCACTGAATTTTTTTAAGTTTGGCTGAATTTAGAAAAATTAGAAGAACTTTTGTTCTTTTTTGTGACTTACACTACAGTTGAAAAATCCTTATTTCATTTGGTTCTAAATCAATAATTAAATCAAGATACATTTTTATAAAGTAAGGAATTTGATTGTACATTAGTCGAATTTCTCAAATCCATACTCAAAATATTCAGAAAATGTAACTTATCATAGGAATCAAGGGGAACAAATAATGCAAATGTAAGCAAGTTCAATTTCATTCCATAACATCCATTTTAAATGGGCACCATTGCCACAAAATATGTGCAAAATTTCTATTAATGCAAAATATAATAAATTTAATTATTTTTCTATCAAATATAAAAATTACAACTTTGAAAAAAAATAATTGCAAAATTCACTTGTAGGACACATTTACGTAGAATTACCCTAATATCAATAATAATGTGAATAATAATATCTATAGCAATAAGGGATATACATTTCAGATATAATTTATATTGACATTAGATATAGCCTACATTTTGATGATTCCTTTTCGATACTAGTTTGACAACATATCTGCTTGGCTCTTTGCTTCGGATATTTATAACTAATCTGTAACAAAAGCTGACTGAATATTTGAAAAAAATTAAATTACATTTGATCAATATGTCATACATGTAATAGAAAAAGAACACAAATACAATATCCTTAAGAATTAATACATACAAACATAAATAAAATTGAACCTAAAAGTTTTTTATTTTAAAAGTATAAATATTTTTTTTTATAACCAATCCATAAAATCCACTATATTCCACCCCACCTATAATCTTCACAGTCCTCTGGAAGCGCATTGCTAATCCATTATCTCACACTGCAGGAACCTTCTACGGCCCTGTCCCGTGCGGGGTGGGTGCTGCGCACCCTCATGCTGTCCCAGAGCCCCGACCTGATCCGGGACAGGAACTTCCAGGGGCGCAACTGCAGGCGGTGCGTGGTGGGCTCCGAAATGGTGGACTGGATGCTGCAGAGGGGCGGCGGACACGTCAGAATACACTCCAGGGCGCAGGCGGTGGGCATGTGGCAGGCGCTCATGGAGGAGGGGGTCATCGCGCACGGTGGGTGCAACTCTCAGTTTTCTCACTAATTTATTCTCTCTCCATGTTTTTCCGTTCCGTTCATTACTTACTATATGAAACATGTTATCAATGCCTTAGTGCACAAATGTGTACCATAAATACGGGTTACTTTGTCCCAAACTAAAAGATACTAAATAAACAGTTTTAATTTTTCAGACTCTGGATATTGAAACGTTACTTTCAGAGATAATTTCACATAGCATCGCGGCCGTTTTACTATGAAAAGCTAATGGTCGAGATGGATTATAAAATTAAAATAAGAAAGTAATAATGTAAGTTTCAATTTTAAAACCCAGTGAGGGTTAATCGTCAAGTATTACTACGAATTACTATCAGATACCATTGGAAAAATTTGGTAAAAAAAAACACTGCACATCTGAGTATTAGCCTTCAGATAATTGTTTTAAATTTTATTAGTAACACTTTAAAAAATTTAATTATCTAATGAATATAATTTACACATTTTTCTATGTAACAATAGCAAAAAATCACGTCTATAGACCTGAGTCAAAATACGTGATTCCTAACTTAAAAAAAGAAGTACATCTCAATTCAGCAAAACAATATTATTCTTATTAACAACAAGTTTTTATTTTATTTCTTATTTACAACCACACAAAAATTGCCCTTGCACTTAGTATTTTTTTAATTAACAGTCCTAATTATAATATTTTGTTCTTTTATTTATAGTAACAAATGAACATCAATTCAAAGATAAGTACCTGCTCTATCGGTTCAGAGAAGAACATCAACAGGAACTGGGTACTCCTTCGCAGGAAGATAGGCAACAGGCCGAATCCGAGTTACCTGAAATATTGGGAAATTTGCTTCAGCTGGCGCCCGATGCTGTGTTTCGTATGATTCTTCGAAAACCGTAAGTAAATAATTGTACCTGAATATTGAGAATGACATTTCATTTATAAAAAGTATTTGAATTAGGATAATATATTTAAATAAATCATATGCTAAAGTATTTCCAAACAAGAAGTATCTTTTAACAGTATTGATTGAATGAGTGAGATTAAGAAAAGGAAAAGATTCCATTGGAATCCAATTGCAATTTTTTCCATTTTAATCTCACCCATTCAATTATTAAAGTTTAATTTTTGATAAATGATAAACATTATAAAATACATGTTTCTATATATTGTTGCAGTAAAATAAAGGGGCTTTTCCTTATCTTTTAAACTCTGCAAAAGGGTGAATGCTAAGTTGTATATAATTTTCCATTATGCTAGTTCTATTACAAGGAAAGTTTTCCATAGTAATCAAACTACCTATTACAATGGAAAACTTTCTACAGTAATAGGTATTTTTATAATAGAACTACATAATACTATGGAAAATAGGATGTTTATACCAACACAATTACAAGGAAAGGTTTTGCTTATCAGTTAAAAGATGCATAGAAACCAAGTTGAAGGTTTTGTTAAGATTGCAAGTGAGTGGTAGCTTGACTGACGGAAAATTAAGGGTTTTAAAATCAAATAAAACTATATAAAGCAATAAACCGCAGCAAGAGCAATTTAATCCACATTTACAACCATGCCCTAGAGCACAACTGTGTTGAATGGATTTTTCGAGAATTTGTGATTAACAGCATATTTGAATCCTCAAATTGTATTGTAGTTTATGTAGTACCTATGGTAGGTGAAAACCCGTTATTTCAATTGGCAGAAACTCTTGAAGATGTTTTTTTTTCGTCCCTAATAATTATGCTACTAACTTTCAAATGGCTGCTCTGATAATTTTTACCTTTCCACACCAGATGCGATTCTCAGTTACTAAAATAACGATTTGTTCTTTTGTTCCCTGTTCTTTAAGTTAAACGACATTCACATGACCTTCAACATTTAAAAAACGCTTTTATTTTGTTAGCTTCTTCTTTTATTTAACTCCTTTAAAAATTTTGGGTATCATTTTCGCAAAAAAAATAACTAACAATAATCGCCTAAAAAAATAACTAACAAAATTGGTCCTCTTCAACTCTATCATTTTTGCCGGAAAGAAATATTGTACCTTTATAGATATATATCTTTGAATAATAGATATTGGACCTCTTTATTTCAAACATGCACGGTTTAAAATATTCACTACTCCACTTGCCATAACTGGATCCCACCCCCTTGTTCATTTATCCACCCACACTTTATAGACTCATCCCCCTCCTCTTCATCCGAAATTTATGAACCACTCCGGAAATTGACTCCCTTAATATCCTCATTCAGATAAGGGTCAACGCCCTCCTCATTTATCCGAATTACGTACGTGCATCCAAATGAATAATTTGAATGACAAGTGAAGGAGTCGCCCACTGCCAAATGCCACTTGCTTAATACGGGGTTCTTAATTGGAATGGCCTATGGAATATTGCAGCTTCTTGGAACTGGGAATAAGGTAATATGAACTACGTATGTGTCATTGTCGTCTGGGGTAATTTGAAAATTTCATGTCATATCTGAACATGGGCGTAGAAGATATGGGCCTCAGAAGGCTCAAGACCCACACCCCCATAGGTTTTGAAGTCAATTTTTTCTACCAATGTCCCTGATAAGATATTAGTCACAAATATTTATTTCATACAACTTATGCAAATTATGTTAATATTAATTTTATTTAATAACAATATTGTTAATTTCTTTAGAAATGTATGCAGTAATTAAGAAGTTCATCTTACTTAACAATTGATAACTACTAATTAGGGGAACAGTAAATCTCGTGACTGATAATTAAAAAAAAAAAACTATACGTCGATTTGAAGGACTTCAAGGAATATTCACGCCAAATTTGGAAAAAAAAATCGAAGAACGCGTGTGGTCGTATCTGCGTAATAAACATATACCGACCTGTCGTGTTAAAACAAAGACCTCGTAGTCGCTCGGTTAATTAAATACTAATTGATATTTAATGGCTAATTACTAATCAGCACAACTGCTAATTAGCGTTTTTTATATCGGTAAATATTCAGAAATCCATTGTTTGACTATTGAATATGACGGAGAAGAGTCTTTGAGTATTGAATCCATTTTTTGTTTGATTTGAACTGGTGTTAAGCATTTCAAATATCAGTATTTGATGACCGCTCGCTTCTCCACTGTTTTCATTTTCACGGAAATAAGCGAGGCGTCTTATTCAATAGGCTGCTAAACATATACTAACAGAGCAATCGACGTGAAAGTTATTATATAAGCTAGTTAAGGATTGTACTGTCCAATACGAGTGAGAAATGAGACCTGCTGGTACCATTTCTGGGTCAGGCCGGAAACTTTTCACCCCGCCCTTGTATATGTTCAAAGTACACAATCTTGGAATAGGAGAAATATGTAAGAATGCCGATCTCTTAGTGCATTAATGTGTTAAGTGTATAATTTATATATTTTGAGGTTAAGAGTTCATTTGATTTCTCAAATTATTAATTAAATGGTACTTTATTGTTGTAGGTAGAAACAAAGTTTTTAATGGAAGATAAACAACTAAAGATTGCTGTTTTTCATTTCTTACAAAAACGTTACAAACTTTCAAATGGCTACCTTGTTAAATAAGTGAATTTTCACTTACCACGCCTGTGTACTAAGCTATCGATATGTTCTAATTAAATAGGAAAAAATACCTTTAATTAAAGGTTTTCATTTTTTATGAATAACTACGAAAGGGGACAATCATCGCTCTTTAATGTTTAAAATATATATCAAAATAGTTGCACATACTGAAAAGGTATGCCCAAACAAACATAAAAAAGATGTTCCAAAGATTGGGAAGAAAGGGAAGCTCTAATAACTCGGTTCCGTTTTAACATAATCGAAATAATATTAAATCTAAATTAGCCTTCTCTTAACTATTGTTTTAAAGCTTGTCAAGTTTAAGTTGGATCGATTCAACAAATATTTACGATGCTTTATTTCCGCAATGTATTGGCTTTTAAAACGTATGTGGTATTTAACATTGTGTTTTAATGGACTGCTCCATGAACGATTAAGACATACTTGGCCTGGTTCTCATGGTTGGTCTCTTTTCTTTCAGTACCATCGAAAGAACCGAAGAAGACCTGGAGATCATATTCGAAGAATTACTACACATAAACGCGCTATCTCACCTGTCCAGCAGCGTGAAAAGGGAACTGGCTGGAGTTCTCGTGTTCGAGTCTCATCCGAAGTCTGGAACTGTCCGTAGGTCTCACTGTCACCTTTTACACAGTTATACAGGGTGATCACAAACTGTTCAGCGATGGTCCTAGTTTAACTACGCATAATAAACCATTAATTTTGTTATGTTTTAGCTCTTTTGTTTACTGTTAAAACTAAAACTAAAGCTAAGCGAATTGTTCAAAATATAATGGGCAAAAATAATGCTTTTTCTGTCACTACAGCTGAATGTGATACAGCCCATTTAATGACCGTCCCCTAGCAATTTGGGACTACTCTGTATCATTAAGGGTGGTATTGAATTGCAGTTGATTTATTTTGTCTTGCAATTACCGACTGAAAAGTAATGTTTTAAAAAACTGATTAGGTGTATATTCTGTCAATGCCAATCGTTTAATTTTAATTAATTAACATGGAAATATTTTATACAGCGTAAAATTATTTATGAAATTTTAATTTATATTTTGTTTTCGCAGTTTTCAATCAAGGAGACGAAGGAAAATCATGGTTCATCATTCTCAAAGGATCTGTAAATGTCGTAATATACGGAAAGGTAATAAAACTTGTATAATTTTAAATATAATTTTCCCCTAAGATTTATATACTGATAAGCAATAAAGGTAGGTATGACTTTAAAACCTACTATTTTTTTTGTTTGCGACGTTTGATACTATTAAATAATCTTACTGTATTCCCCTTAATTGTTCAAATTTCAGTGTAACTAATATAAAATTAGTTAATTTAACGCCGTTTGGGGTGATGAGTCAGTCAAGCAACTTATGAAATTGGTAAAAGATGATCAGCAATCAGGCAAAATAGTTTCAACACTGATGATAATGAAGTTGCTAGGAACGAATCTAACTGTTAAACTATATGATGATATTCAACAAAAAGGAGTTATCAATTTACATGTAAAAGTGATGTGCGGTCTTGGAAAAACGGGTGATCACACGATAAAAATTTTTCGAGTGAGTCGAACGAAGGGAAAACATAACTTTTTATGTGTAGAATGTCAGATTAAGAAGTTTTATATTATTTAATGTTGAATTTTAATAGTTATTTAAAGATATTGAATATACAGTGAACATTCCTGAATGTTTCTTTTTAAGGGCATAGTGTGTAGTCTTCATGAAAGCGATGACTTCGGGAAACTAGCTTTGGTAAACGACGCACCGAGGTAAGTATTATTTGCTTTCCGCCTACTTTTATTATACTTTTGCCAAAATCCTTTGGTTATTTCAGCGGTTCCCAATTAGTATTAAACCACAGCTCTCTACCTATAACTAAAACAAAACCGGGGACACCTTTTTTTAATTTTCGCTCATATAAGTGCCCCTGCCTCTGTATACGTTTCAATTTAATTTGACAAAATGAAGAGAAGGAAAAAATCTCTGATATTAATTTTGTAATTTCTTTTAATTTTACACAGTTTTTACTTAGAATTTGGATACAAATTTATCCAACAAATACATAAATAAAACAACGCCACAATCAGAATTTTTATTATTTTTCGTCTCTTGTTGCGCATTTAACAGTCATTTAAACTCATTAAAACGAAGTAATAAGTCAGAGCATTGAATTTTGAACTATATTGGATGATTGAAATCTTTCTTTTTGGTTCATAATCGCCAAGAACGAATTTGGCGTGCGAATAACGCTTTTTCAAAAAAGTCGCCAAGGGAGACCGTTCAATAAATTTTAACTATTTTTTCTTTGTGACTACGCGGACCCTTTCTTATTTACTCGCGAACCCCCTAACATCGACCCGCTGATCCCCCGGGGGTTCGCGAACCACCTTCTGAGAACCATTGGTTTATTTCGATAATCGCTGTATGATTCAATCTAGCTTAGTTGAGTTAAATAATGATTTCTTAATAGTTCGAAATATTTTTATACATTGAATTGTTTGAAAGTACCCTAATTTCACAAACACATATTCAATTAGAAACATATTTATTTGTTTATTGCTTGCATCTGTTTAATTCTGATTGGAAGTACTCTTTTCCATATACTCTATGTATTCTTTTAGGGCAGCTACTATAGTCACTAGAGAAAATAATTGTCACTTCCTAAGGGTGGACAAGGAAGATTTCAATAACATCATAAGGGTAAGATCATACAATTAATTTTCAATATATGGAAATCCTTATTGTACTGCACAATGAGAATATTTCTTTTACTCTAGATTTCACTGCATTCAAATTAAAGGTGGTGTGTTGGCATTTAATTATTTTATAAAGTTGATTTTATATTCAAATTACGCGAATTTTAAGTGAAAAGACAACATGCCTGTTGCAGTAATTCCCACAGGCAGAAAGCACGAATGTCAAATTGATACAATCATACTCAAAAATCTTGTGAAATCGTAAAACGTCAATGAATTGTAGGTATACATAATTTGTTTAATAAAAAATTATTCAAGTTAAAACAATTGCACACTATAATACATTTCATGTATACATTTTATTTTAAGTTGTTTTTATTAAGTTGTTTATAATAGAGGTTCGGAATGCATTTAACTTTCTATTTAGCGTTTCAAAGCCATTTTCAAGTTTGAATTTACCTACTTATAGAAAAATTTTGCTCATTGTTTTACGGAATTGGTGTGCGTAGAAAACTAATACTAAATGTCAAGTTCCGAACATAATAAATAACGCATCTTAGGCTGCCGTAGCATTATATATAATGTATCGAAATATTCTAAACATCAAAGAATTATATGGAAAAATAAAAATTAATTTCATAAAAAATTTCGAGATGAAATGATTTAACTTGAAATAAATATTAACTTATTAGTGCATCTCAGGTAATATGCCTTATATATTTGATCGAATAGTTAACTGAGTTAATTTTTAGATGAATTATGTCAAGACTAACGTTTACTATTTATAACTGATTTAAAGGGGGAATAAAGAATCCAACTAACAAAACTCAAATGAAACATGTCTCTCTTCTTTGCAGGACGTAGAAGCCAACACAGTAAGGTTAAAAGAGCACGGGCAAGATGTCCTACTATTACAGAAAATTCCAACAGACAGCCGGACAACAGATGGCACACATTCCCATTACAAGTGAGTTGAGATTAATACATATTTCAACATGCCCGAGCTGAGTATTAATTATAAGCTAAAAAAGTTATATAGATAAAAATGTTCGATTTAGTGCAGATTTTCCGAAATTTTAAAATCGAACATGCGTCGTGAAGACCGCAGTTGATACGACAGGGTGTCGAGATTAATAAAATGCTTATTGATAAACAAAAGCACTTGACGAAAATCCCTTTTTGATTGGTAAATAAAATCCACGTGGCTTTTTATATATTAATCATAGTAAACTGTAATGCTTTAAAAACCACATTTAAGATATATTCCTCTTTGTTACAATTCTGCACCAAACCAAAATTCTCAATAACCATTGGTTACTGATATGATTGTCATTTGGCATGGTTAGACTACTCAACAATTTTTTTTATAATAACGTGTCGACGTAATAAATCTTTAATAATTTAGACAATTTCAAGAAATTATAAATATTCTACTCTACTAGATGTTAGGTTATGTTAAAACTAAATATACAAACCTTAAAAAATGAATTAATGGTAAAAAGTGAAATATTTGAAAACATCTCCCTTTTCGGTTACTTTTTAGTAATAATTAACATTGCAATGTTACCTTTTTATCAAACATACACAATATTTAATTTTAAATTTGAGGGTATTCGCTTAGAAAATTCAAAGTATAATTTATATATATTAAATTTAGGTATACGGTTATGGCTGGAACTCCACAGAAGATGCTAGAGCACCTTCTAGAGACCAGGATAGACCAAAGAAACGATGATTCAACAGGTAAATATTCAACTGCATAGTAATATTAAATTGTATGCACCCCCACCGAGCAGTCATTTAGGACTACTCATCTCTTCAGAGCAGTCAGTTTTTGGCACAGGCCAATTGCACGATGCTATTAAAAAACAACCTGTAAGGTCGAGGGGGGGGGATTCATAGGTATTCTATAGAAAGCTTAGGCAAAGTATTTAATATATTAAAATAATTCGTTTATTTTACATTTTGCCTGAAAACACCAGTCATTTTGGAATGCCTGGACCGAACTTTTAAGCGGTCGTGCTGCCATCTGGTGGAATAAAGTGTTACTGTAAGGTAGAGGTATATTGTTGGAAAATGAGAAATTAATCCAGAACAGTTAGTAGAACAAGCAGAAGTATAAATGAAACTCGTATGGAAATATAAGACTTATAAGGGTGATTTTCTTTTTTTTCTCTCTATTCTATAAATCCAGTAAAATCAAATTTGACATAATTGAGGCTACAATGAAAGGCTGTATTTGCGTTTACGTACCGTTCTTTTGTCAACCAATTACTTGAATAGTTTTTAACAAGAGTGTTTATTAACATAACATAATAATACAAGTAAAATGTTCTTTTTTAACCAAACTTTTAAATAATTATAACCATTTAAGTTCTTTTGTTCATTGAATTAGTGCCTCGTGTTACTATCGTATTTTTTTTAAAAAAATATTTTACTTTTCAGATACGTTCCTAGAAGATTTCCTTTTAACTCACCCAATATTTATGCCAAGCCACCAATTATGTCCTGAGCTTATGAGACAATATCCTTTTGTACTTTGAATGTTACTTATATATGTTCATTCGTTTCGCAGAGCATTTAGTGCACAAAATAACTTTTGATTAATTAAACTTTTAATTCCATCTTTAGTAATTACTTCCTTATTATATTTTTAATTTTTTTATCAGTATTTAGTTAAGCTCCTTATACATTACCAGAACGCGTTCTAAATAGAATGTATTTTTAATTGCTATAAATTTAAATGATGTATTAAAGAGTTCTTATTAAAAAAAAGTGTTTTTGTATTTGTTTTCAAAGAAATCGTTTATTTTTTTGTATCAAATCGAAAATAAAAACAAAAATTATTTTTAGCATAAGTCTTGTAAATAACATTTTGCATAATTCTTCGTCTAATAATAAGGATAGTTTGAAAAGGTTTCATCTACCTTACACCAACCTAAAGCTATAATTCCTTGACTCGTCACACCTATAGGATAGACGTCACCAATGAGCAGCAAGATAAGGAGTTCATCGTGGCCAATAAGAAACGAGTACTGCAATTTGTACAGATCTGGGTGACCATCATTCGTTCGGCATTTTTCGAAGATGAATGCATTGCAGCCTTCTTACAGGTATAAGACATTACTTTCTTATAAATTTGGAGACTCTTCTTCGATTCGTAAAACCAGGTATTTTGACTAACGCATGGTGTTAAAAAGTGTCGTGCATTTGCATTTTTAAACTGAATTAATGGAATTTAACGGAATTATGGAATATTTAGCTCCACACAGAGACTCTGTTCTGTTAAACTAAAGTAGTTGACTTAACTAAAAAATAGTTTTCTTGTAGTTAAATTGACTATTTGAGGTATTAAATTGACTATTTGAGGTATTAAATTGACTATTTGAGGTATATTAAAAAAAACACGTTATACATTGTTGTTTTATGAACAAAATATAACTATTTGAAAAATATCAGCGGTTGTACTACAAACATGTATTATGCGTTTGGAATTATTAGTTAATAACTTGATAATCGTTTTTTCCTTGTTCAGTTTTCTTCAAGTAAATTTCGAACTTTAGATTATTTTATTAAGTTAATTTTAAATGATGTTGTTAACCAAAGTTGATACGTTTGTTATGTTTATAGGATTTTTTAAGTTAATATGTTTTTAAATTGGTATGTCTGTTACTTATTGGTAATACAAATAAAATTGATCACATAGGAGCTGAATGAAGCAGTCGTCGAAGATTGCACGAAGTATCCATTACACGAAGAACTTTCAGCGTTAAGCAGAGTAGTCGATAATAAACTTAAGTAAGCCTGTTTTACTCTATATACAATCATAATTAAATTGCCAGCAGGTCTCCGCGGGTTTATGACTTTTTTTATCAAATAAAATAAATAATAACAATTGTAAATTTAAATACTGGAAAAAGTATTTTCATATTAAAATTTTAATAACTGATTTAAATATTTGTTTATATTGGCTAGTGTGTATGAACAGAATACATCAAATACGGACTTTTCTACTTTATCCTAATTTAATAATCAATATAGTCATTAAGAGATTAAAGCAAACATAGCGTCAAAATCCTTCAAAAAGGAAACGCAATTGTTCTAATTTTGTACAGTACTCCAGTGATTTTGCGGAAAATTATTGTGATGCAGTAACTTGGGGTTACTTGGATTCAAAACAAAAATATATTATAAATCAGTGCTATGCCCTACTTATTGTCATCAAATATATGCCCTACTTATGCTATCCCCACTTATTGTCATCAAATATATGCCCTACTTATTGTCATCAAATATAGATGTGATTCAACTTCTCTCCAACAGTCACGATTATATTTTATTTATTTTCATACCAGCAGACCCAGGAGTGTTTTAATTTTGTTTTTGTTTTGGGTTGAAGTCCCTCACCTCCCTCATTGTCCAAATAATCCCAAGTTACTGTAGCATATTGTAATGAACTCTTATAATTGAAATCTTCAATTTCAGAAGGAAATGTCTGAAGGAGTTACATTTAAAAAAAACGGTTTTTTACTACTACCCTTTTCAAGTTTACAACAAAATCTTCACATAAAATATATTGTAAGTCATACGCTAAAGTATAAAATTACCAAATTTGAGTAAACCGCTACAGTGTTTTTAACAAATCCATATATGTTATAATTGAAAGGTTGACGTTCTGAAATTAAGATCAAATGGAGCTCTTTGCATGGTAACTTATTATTCAACAGCGCAATTATTGGTCGTTTTATTAATTTCGCTCTGACTTTAAATGTCTGCTTTTATTGTTTGCATCGTCCGTTACAAATGAGAAGATGCCGACTTAAAGGGCTGTCACAAGTTGTTGGACGATTGTAATTGCCTGAATATATGACAATGTTGTAGCATAATGAAACACAATTTTGGCACCAAGTACTTAGCTTATAAACTTAAACATTTCGTACATATTTAGTAGCAACAAACAAGTATAGTTATAAAGGATAGCGACAATAATGGTTTACCCTGTGTAATTAAACAACCAAACAACGTGAATCGCCCAACATATTGTTATTAGTCGTTTTCCAACTTTCCCATATTTTCCAACACTTTGTAATGTGTGATTTTTGATACAGGATATAAGTAAATTACAAGATGTTAAACATCTCACTTCTCCATTTCAAATTCAAATTCCATTCTCTAATTTCTGAATCTGTATCCTTGATCTGAATAATTATTTCCCCAGGTTCGACAAGGAAGTGTCCGGCGTCCCCCATCGATGGAAGGTGGGCCCCTACGGACAAATCCGCCTCCTTTCCGCGAGCGAATCGCAGGAAGAAGAGAGGATGGAAAACCGAAGGTTCCTCAAGGCCTCGGATGAAGGTACACTTGAGCATCTTATGAGTCACATGAGTTTCTGCATACCACAACGCTTTAGTTCATATTGTTTTGCTTCATATCACTTTAGTTTATATTGCTTTGCTTCATATCGCTTTAGTTTATATTGCTTTGCTTCATATCGCTTTAGTTTATATTGCTTTGCTTCATATCGCTTTAGTTCATATTGCTTTGCTTTATATAGCTTTAGTTCATTTGGCTTTGCTTTATATAGCTTTAGTTCATTTGGCTTTGCTTCATAACGCTTTAGTTCAGATTGCTTTGCTTCATATTGCTTTAGTTCAGATTGCTTTGCTTCACATCGATTTAGTTCATTTGGCTTTGCTTCATATCGCTTTAGTTCATTTGGCTTTGCTTCATATCGCTTTAGTTCATATTGCTTTGCTTCATATCGCTTTAGTTCAGATTGCTTTGCTTCACATCGCTTTAGTTCAGATTGCTTTGCTTTATATGGCTTCAGTTCATTTGGCTTTGCTTCATAACGCTTTAGTTCAGATTGCTTTGCTTCATATAGCTTTAGTTCATTTGGCTTTGCTTCATATCGCTTTAGTTCATATTGCTTTGCTTCATATCGCTTTAGTTCATATCGCTTTAGTTAATATGGCTTTGCTTCATATCGCTTTAGTTCATATCGCTTTAGTTAATATGGCTTTGCTTCATATAGCTTTAGTTCATTTGGCTTTGCTTCATATCGCTTTAGTTCATTTGGCTTTGCTTCATATCGCTTTAGTTCATATTGCTTTGCTTCATATCGCTTTAGTTCATATTGCTTTTTTTTAATTAAAAGAAGAGAAAAAATTACAGAAATTGGTATGATCCTTTATTGCTGTAAATGAAATATCTCCAATAACTATAATAGGAACAGCAAAGGGGTCGAGCCAGTATTTAAATATATATGTTTTGTATTTGAATGATCTGATATAGCAAATTTCTGGGTTCTTTCCCCTAGTCGTGTTTCGCGTGTACTGTGCGGACCATACGTACACCACCATCAAGACCCCCGTGGGAGCGACAGCCGAATCCATCAAGAGGAGTGCTGCCGAAAAGCTGGGCTTTAAAGATGAACTTCTGCTGGTCGAGGTCAAATCGACAGCAGGTGAGGTGCTTCCTCTTTCACGTAAAGTCTACTGTTGATGGCTCTGTTTCAATAAACGTTTTCAATCGATCGGAAAGTCCATGATATTTTATGAAGTGGTGTATTATTAGATACATACATTGCGCAATTTCATTGGAAAAATTTAATTTGTTATTTTAGGTACCGTAATTCCATTGTACACTGAAACGTTAGTCATCTTATAAGGCTTAGTCATTTGATTTCAAGTGAGGATTATCAAAGGAATTTTATGTCAGCTGGATTAATTTTACGTAAAACATTTAATCATTAATAAAAAAAAAATATATTTTACGGAAAAAGGATATTGATAATAAAAAAAAAATGTACTACCCAAAAATATACGTGTGCATGAAAAAAAGATCACATACACATACGTTTTCTTTTTTTTAAATATCTCATAAAGAAAAAAGTGAAAAACACAATCTAAAATCCACTTAAACAAATTTATCATCAAAACGCACCTTCTCAAGTATATTTGTTATGTTTACAAGTAACTAAACAACTGTAATCCCGAATTTCTCCCTAAGTACGTTAGGTTGGTTTATTAATTATTCTTAAATGCATTCTACAATTTGAATGTATAATTAATTGTGGGATATACCTTTAGGTACAAATTCCTTAATCGAGATATTTAATGAAGTGGATGTATATTTTCAGAAAGAGTTATCTTCAAAGACTCTGAAGTAAGTGTTCCAACTGGTTTGAGTGTCAACGGCCGAATATTTCTGACTCCTTGTGAACAAGTCGACTTGCTGGTAAATATATATATACAATTTTTTATTTACATTATAATTCATGTACTATATGTATCATAATTAATGACAAGTAAACTGTATTTCAACCCCTTGCATAGAACGGGAATTTCAGTAAGAAGTTTTAGAATAGCTTGGTTTTCGTTTTTAAGATTTAAGGAACAACTGTGTCAAATTTTATTTTCCTGGGTATACGGACAATATAATAATACGTTATGAGAAACTTAATTTTAACCTTGTGCGCAGAATAGTATTTCAGGTAGAATTTTGCGAATACATTTTTTCTATATTTGAGGTATAAAGAACCCATCTTACCAAATTTCTTTTTCCTGAGTTTATAAGAAGTAAGATGATTTATGTGATACTTTTCGTGACATTTTTCATATTTTTTTTGCTGGAATGCCCCATTTTATTGTTATTAGGTTTTAAAGACGTCATTTAAGTCAAAATTATACGTCTTCGTCTTAGAAGGTACAAATTAATAAACGTTTATGCTACACTTTAGTTCAATATTTTGGCTTTAACTTTTAGGCGTGTGTATATCAACTCGCATTTGATTAATTGAATTAGATACCACATACCCCAGTTATTGTTTTTTCTTCACTTATAAACTTTAAACAGTTTTAAGGTATTCTTAAATAGTTCCCCCCTTGTTTATTATGAGTGATTGTCAGTTGCACATACATTGCAAATGAATAATTGTTTTATATGTGTATTTAACGTAGACTCCCCTGCCAGAACAAGACGGACCAACAGATGGAACAGGAGTTACATTAGAAACTCTGAATTCCCTAGATATAGCATACAACATGACTGTATACGAGTGGGATCTATTTTCGTGTGTCCATGAGGTAAGTTAGCATTTGCACTGCAATATACAGAGCGAGTAATAAAAGTTCCAAATTTAGGGATTGGTCAGACTTAACAGAACATTTTTACGTAAGAACACACAGACGAAAACGTCAAATGCGATACAAGAACTTACACTAGCGATAAAGAAGAATAAAAAATAAATGGATGTTGATATGCTTTACAAAACAGATTTATTCCTCCAATAATAACGTTCGTTTTTTATATGTTTGTTTCTAAAGCCAGGGTCACACTCGTATCCAGCCTGGTTCAATTGTCGTTCGCAAATATTTGGTTCCTTTGCCTGCCTCCTTTTGCTGCAATGAAGCAACAATAGGTTGGCTACACACCGACCCAGCCTGAACCAATGTTCTTTTGAGTTGGTGGTCCAGATCGTACTCTTCGATCTGCCTTCCAATATACGATCGTTGCCAATGGTGGAGCGGCCACACTATTCGCCCATGACCAACCTTATAACGTATTGGGCCAGGCTGGACACACTTACCGGTCATTGTAATAATGTGTTACAAATACCTTTTTTTCTCTTCCGGCAAAACTAGAGTCAGTAACGGCGCCGGATACCAGAGGCAATGTTATTCATTACTTTTGCACATAGTCCGGTTGAGCATTTCATCCGGCGTTCTTACCGACTCCGGCTTTGACAATGTGTGAAAACCTTGAAAGGTTTGCTGTAACCCTTTAAAATCACACCATGTATTTATATTTTATATATATTTTAAATTAATGCACACGTGTGTCTGAGTGTCGATAAGAGGTTCTGTGTTGTGCTTGCAGTACGAGCTGATCTACCAGGTGTTTGGACGTCACCAATTCCGGAAAATCGTGGCCAATCTTGACGTGTTTTTGCGGAGGTTCAACGAGGTTCAGCACTGGGTGGCGACGGAAATGACGCTCTGCACGAATCTCAGTCGGAGGGTTGCTCTACTTAGGAAATTCATCAAGATCGCTGCTCAGTGAGTCAACCTCCCTCCTCACGCAATTCTGTTGTAATCAAATTTATGAGTTTTCTCTTGTTCGCATAATACTTCCGTGACGATCTCCGGTCACCGGTATGTGGTTACTTCAGAAGAACCGTATTGTCTTCGGTAAAGACAGATTGGTAAATATTTGGTCAATCATTGAGCGCTGACAAACACTTTGTGTATTTCCCCATATAAAGCGATCGGAATGACTCTGTTGTATATTGTGAAAAATATTTAAAGCATATGTTTACGAGCAACTATTATTTATTTGAAATAAAAAAAAATACATGTTTTTTTAGGGAAGAAATAATCAGTAACTGCTCATAAAAATGCCTTAACTTTCATATAAGAAATGCACCAAAAATGCAATAACGTTTATCACCTTGGTATAACGAAGACAATTGACAATGTTTAATGATCTAACGCGCATTCTCCTTTATATATTTTACTAGCTGAAATACCCGTTCTACGCACGGGAAGGAAATTAAGTTACAAAATTGATCCAAATACAATATTTACAGCGAAATAAACAATATTCTTAATTTGTCACCCATCAGGGGGAACCACAGTATTAAAAGTACTAATAATGAAATTTTATTTGCAAGGTCCTGCAAGAAATGGAAAGATTGATAATATGGGGAAGTTGGCTATACAATAACGTGGATACATATATATGTTATTCCTGTTGATTAACATACATATTTTAACCTTTAGTGACACCCCAAAGAGGAACAACTCTTATAATTGTTAATAATAATTATCTCCGAAAAACTTCTATTAGACAACTATGTCAACATTTGTCGTTAAGTTTCACAAATTGGTGAGAATATAAGAAGAAGAAAAAACGAAAACGATTTTAAAAGGTTCATTTTCCAAATTCAAGATTTTAATATTTTAAACTAATAAATAAAACTAATAAATAATGGATAACACAAAACTAACTGAGTGCACGGAGGCTGAATTACAAACTTTTATTTAGCGATGGGCTTCCTGTCTTGAACCTTTATAATTTTCATACTGTATACTTCTCTTCAGTTTGATAATATATTTTTCGTATGGCTTGCACTTTTGGTCGTAGCATTTTTCGTTTTGTTTTCTTTTTCACAGTTAAATCTCCCCCTCCCCCCCCCCCCCCCCCCGGTGCGACGGGCCGGATATTATTACGGCACAGTGTGGCTTGTACCTACCCCCCGATTACCCGATATTTTACTTTTCTATGCAAGATATGAGTAACAACTCTGTCAAATTTCATCTTCCTGGGTATACAGAAAGTTAGAGAAATAGTGTGAGTGTGGACAAGTGGCGAGGATTTTTACTTTTGGCAGTTAGAGTTCGAATTTTTTAATTCTACTACCAGAAAATCCTGTTATTGGGAGCAATTTTGACTTAAAATGTACCTCCATGCCAAATTTAACTTTCATAATTGTAGAACGGAATATCCCGTTGTCCAATCATATTTTCACCATTTTGACATTTTATAATTTTTTGACATTAATTTCGCCATTTTTATATTATTTTTACATATATGATCATATTTTAGTTCATTTGGCGATATTTTATTAATTTGGCGAAATTTTTTATTCATTCGGTGAAATTTTAATTTATTTGGCGAAATTTATTAATTTGGCGACATTTTGGCGATATTTAGTCATCAGCCAATCAGAATGCTCCTCGTACGTTACATAATATTAAAAATTTCCATTGTTTAAATTTTATATTTTGCATTGTTACACGTTCTCCATGTTAATCCTATGGAGAAGTTTTTTAAAAATCGTTATTTTGGCAGTTCGAGTTCGAATTTTTAAAAATCCTTTCTTAGTGCACCCCTAGGGCCCAAGATGAATCTGTGTTCTAAATTTCAGCACTCTAGGTCTTTTGGATCTGTAGATACCCAAACTAACGTCGCTATGAACATCGAAAAAGGGGTTTTACACCCCCTTAAATCCGTTCGATCGGAACAAAAATAGCTTACTTTTCCTATTTAAGGTATAAGGAACAACTTTGCCAAATTTCTTCTCCATAGATATACGGGAAGTTGGAGAATTAGTGATGAGTGAATGAGTGGGGATTTCGCATTTATATATATATATATATATATATATTATAAATATATATATATTATAGATTATACACTTTGAACTTCTTTTATTTAATATAATAACGCTTATTATCTTCCGAATTTTAACTAAAATCATCAAAAAAAAAAAAAACGTGAACACTGGTTCAGTTTTGAATTTTAAGTTCTATGCACGGGAAGAAAATAACTCGCAAAAGAGGTACAAGTAAAACATATTTAAGCGGATGAAAAATAATCTTAATTCCTCACCCATCAGAAGATAAATAAAATAACGAACCCAAACAAATTAAATAAATTTTATTAGCAAGTTCTAGCTGGAACTGAAAACTTTATAACACGGAGAAGTTGGCGATAAAACAATGCTGACAAATAAATGATATTCCCGTTGATTAACATTCGAGAAGTTTTACTTTGTTCGGTAAACCCTATCAGTATGTGGAGTTTAACAATTCTAAAACTATCCAAATTGTCCAAAACTAACGGTCCGTACAAAAAATCCCACTGTCTCATTGAACACTCCCTTAAATACGTTAGATCGGTACAAAAATAGCTTACTTTTCCTATTTAAGGTATAAGTAACAAATTTGCCAAATTTCATCTTCATAGGTATACAGAAAATAAAAGAAATAGTAATGAGTCAGTGGATAAGTGGCGAGGATTTTTACTTTTGGCATTTACAGTTCGAATTTTTGAAAATCATTTCTTAGTGAGCAATTTTGGCTTAAAGTGTACCTCCACGCCAAATTTAATTTTCATAGCTGATGTAGTACGGAATATCCTGTTACCCAATCATATTTTCACCATTTTGACATACATTTTATCATTTTTTGACACTAATTTCGCCATTTTTATGGTATTTTTACATATGTGTTCATATTTTAGTTCATTTGGCGATGTTTTTATATATATAGATTACAGAACTTCACTCACAGGTAGAGTGGTAACATAACTGGCCTCTCGGCAGGTAAACTAATAAATAATGGATAACACAAAACTAACTGAGTGCACGGAGGCTGAATTACAAACTTTTATTTAGCGATGGGCTTCCTGTCTTGAACCTTTATAATTTTCATACTGTATACTTCTCTTCAGTTTGATAATATATTTTTCGTATGGCTTGCACTTTTGGTCGTAGCATTTTTCGTTTTGTTTTCTTTTTCACAGTTAAATCCTCCACGGTGCGACGGGCCGGTTTTTATATTATTTTTACATATATGATCATATTTTAGTTCATTTGGCGATATTTTATTAATTTGGCGAAATGTTTTATTCATTCGGTGAAATTTTAATTTATTTGGCGAAGTTTATTAATTTGGCGACATTTTTTAGTTATTTGGCGACATTTTTTAGTTATTTGGCGACATTTTGGCGATATTTAGTCATCAGCCAATCAGAATGCTCCTCGTACGTTACATAATATTAAAAATTTCCATTGTTTAAATTTTATATTTTGCATTGTTACATGTTCTCCATGTTAATCCTATGGAGAAGTTTCGAAAAAGGGGTTTTACAACCCCTTAAATCCGTTCGATCGGAACAAAAATAGCTTACTTTTCCTATTTAAGGTATAAGGAACAAATTTGCCAAATTTCATCTTCATAGGTATACGGGAAGTTGGAGAATTAGTGATGAGTGATGAGTGGGTTTTTCGCATTTATATATATAGATAACCACATTAGTAAACTTGTCTTAAAATAAAGTATAGAAACGTTGACGGTTACTTACAAAAGACTTGGTATGCTGTTCTCTGGATTAATTTTCGTAACCTTCCGAATGCGAGTTTATTTCGTTATACACTATTGATGCAATAATAAAAACTAAACTGCTTTAAAATATTTATATAGACATGTTATTGAACGTATAAGGGGATGGTTTATTTAAATGAAGTAACTTTCATTTAATTGTTTTATTTCCTTCTCCCCAAACAGCTGCCGAGAGTACCAGAACATGAACAGCTTCTTCGCCATTGTGATGGGCCTCAGCAACGTGGCTGTCAGCCGAATGAGCCAAACGTGGGAAAAGCTGCCAAGCAAACTGAAGCGCACATTCACAGAATTCGAAGCCCTCATAGATCCCTCCCGGTAAAGTCATATAAGTTTATAAGGAAAACGCAACTTTTTAAAATGTTGTTTATAATTTTAAATATATACTTATTTTTACACTTTAATTTTTTTAAATAGAATATTTTGTTGATGAATATTATGCACTTTTACTGTGTTTATATAAATGATAGATCAATGAAATCTACAATATTCCTAAAAATTAAAGGTATTTTCTTGTGCACCCAAGGAAATGTATCAAACCATATGTATCGGTAATAACGTATCGTAAATAATATTGGGTGTTTTTTACAATAAATTTATTCCACACAAACGAACCATGAGCAAATTAAATTCCTCAAATTGCATTGCTAAATATGCAGGATGTTTGAATTTCAGTTAACTTAAGGTGTTTCAACCATTTTTAACGCATTCCAAATAGTTTAATTGTTTTCAAATTCACAATATTCAATAAAAGGTTTCGAAAATAATTCGCCCATTCCTGAAAAACTTAAATCTTTTTGTGGGTGTGTTTTATTGTTATGTACGTTCAATTGGTCATATATCCGCTAAACGTTGAGGATTTGCTCTAAGTTTCGAGTCCATACACTGTTAAAAAAAAGGTACTCAAAAATAAGTAAACAGGTACTCAAAAAAGTACTTATCGAGAATCGTATCCAGATTCTCGGCCGTCGCAGTCAATAGCCTTATCCGTTAAACAACAAGGGCGACTTGAAGAAGTTATAAACAGACGAAATGCTAAAAAAAAGGTGTGCCCAAATAATGGGAAATAAAATAATTGAGTTGTAATAACTCAGTTTCCATTTAAGCAATAGACATCAAATAACGTGGAAAATACCCTTCAAAACTACTATTTTAAATTTCTCAGGTTGCTTTGTGTATCGTTACTTAAATTCGAGCACGTCATCGTTCATTTACGATTCAGTTGCACTCAAAGAAAAACGAGTAGGTTCAGGTACTCATTTTTATATACCTTTTTTTACATTGTAGTAAGTACACATTGTACAACTTCATGACCACCTTTGGTAGTTGTTTCAAATAGTTGTCTTTTTTCCCCCCCTTTCAAAAGGAACCACCGTCGGTACCGTCTGACCGTGTCCAAGATGGTCCCTCCCATCATCCCGTTCATGCCCTTGCTCCTGAAGGACATGACCTTCTCGCACGAGGGCAACAAGACCTACATGGAGGGACTTCTCAACTTCGAGAAAATGGTGAGCTCCTATCCTTTTTTGTCATCTTATCCCTTACCACCACTTCAGCATTCCCTCTTGATAATGAAACAATTTCAAACTTTTATAAAGTGACTAGAATGTGTTATTCAAAATTCTTGTATTAAATTAACGGTTGCACCGATACGGTTCCACCAATACTGGTTTTATTTTTTTACGAAATGTAGTTCGGGTTCAGGAATATGTTTTACGGACGCGATTTAATGTTAGGAGTTGTGCAGCGTATACATAAGCTTAGTCCTGTCGGACGTTCGTTTCTTGTTGGCTGCTTTGACGAGTTGGCGTTATTTCTTCTTTTTTGGCTTAGCGTTGCGAGCCCGACCGGGTCGCGTGATAGGATGTGTAATACGTCATTCCTGACTTTTGAACTCCAATATTTTATAAATAAATAGTATATTTGTTTGAAACATATAGAAGTGAACTATTTAAAAAAAACTAAATTTGTAATTTAATTTTTTTGAAAGTATTGACAAAATGATCCTACTATTATTTATTAATTTTCGGGCAAGTTAAAATGTTTTATACAGAGTAAAAGACTAACAATGTCATAGTAAATGTTGGTGCTGCTATCTAACAGCAATATGAGAGACTAAATGAGTGTAAACATTTATCATTATTTAATGAAATAAAATTCTTATTTTCAATGAAAGTATTGCCAAAAATATTCTTACTATTATTTATTTATATTTGTGCAAGTTAAAATGTTTTATACAAAGACCAACAAACTCATTGAAAATGTTGGTGCTGCCCTCTATCAGCAGTATAAGGGACTAAATGATTGTAAACATTTCTTATTATTTTATAATATAAAATTCTTATTTTTCATTATTAGTTCAGACTAACAACAGGTATATTCTCATCAAAACATATAATTAATTGATTATTAACACTACATATAAATAATAACTAAAAGTTCGTTAACTGAAAATATAAAATATTAAATACCGCAAAACCCACCATATTTATTGGTGGGATTTTCATTAAAATTTCCCATTACAGATAAAATGTTCTTCACCTTTTTTACTATGCTATCTATTTGAAGGGACATTTAAAACTTTTGAATGAATTTTAAATAAATTTTAATCAATTTTTTTTTGACGAGATTAATCTAAACATATTTTATTCGTTTTAATAGTATTTGCCAACATTTTAATTATATTTCAACTTAACTTTGTGAATAATTTGTTAAGAATGATTCCTTGTTAAGAGATAAAAATGTTGATTATACTTAACTTATTATTACCTAGTAATTCTTATTTTAAAAATGTGTATGTTTTATTGTTTAACATTCATTTTCTTTGTAATATTTTTTCCAGCACATGATTGCACAAACTTTAAGAACAATAAGGCACTGCAGGAGTCAACCCTTAGGTAATGAATTCACTAAATATTGAGTTCTGTAAAATACTTACAAAATTTAGCATAATTATCGTTTATGAGAATTAAAAACAATTTCCACACACAATTTTAAAGTATTTTAAGACGAAATTTTAGTTCTATACCAGATTAAAAATGTTTAAAAGAGTTACGGAGTCATCAAAGAGTAAATTTTTATTACAATAATTTTATTTAATTCTGAAAATACATATTTTTTTTTCTATTTTCAGTCCTTGATCCTCCTCCTGGTAATAAATGTCAGCAAGATGTTAGAAATTATATAAGGTGAGCTATCACATTTATTTATATTAATACAGGAAATAACTATACCACATAGAAATATATTTGATTGTACATAGAATTTAAAAGTAGGTAACATAAGCTCTGAACAGTAATGAACTTGATTTATCATTAAATTGTTGGTTTGCTTTATCATATAGTTTGTCAAGTTTTCATATTTGTAGTAAGTATAGAATTTTGGTGCTGCTTATTGCGCCAAATTGTTATGGTTAAATGATTGTGTAGGGAGTTTGAAAAACAACGCATATTAACCTTAAAGTTTTTCGATTGGCGATATTTTATTAAAAGGGAAAACGTACAATCTACAATAAAAGTGTTGGTTGAATTTAAATTAAATTTTTAATTTGGGCTTTATTTGGTTTCATACTTTTACAATAATTTTATTGATGTTTGTACTTTGAATACATATATTATAATTTACTTATATATATTTGTCTCAGAAGCAGTGACAGATAAAACTATTTATTTATTTTTCATGTATATGGCATGTTTGGAATTATATCAAATAATATTGTAAATGCAATTCTAATTTAGAATTAAAATATTTATATTAGAATAAAAACCTTATCATTCATTTAGGATTATTATTTAAGTCCCTTTACCACTATTTTTTGGTGGTAGTATTTTTATGTATTTGGTAGAGTGTTAATTACTAAAAAGTTTTCATTTGAGTTTTTCACATGAATTTTTCTGAATGTATCACATGTTTTATGCATCATTAAATATTCACAATGACTTCTTATATAGGAATCTGAGAATCATCGACAATCAGAAGCGGCTCACCCAACTTTCAGACGTTCTCGAGCCAAGAAGACCAACTTAACAAACATCTTCTTGGCCTGCCAAAACACCACCCTAGCTTTACGGTCGGCCCTAAGAATATATGCAGCAATGGCGAAGACAACTTCTGGCCTCCCGAAAGAGGAAAAAGTCAAATATCAACATATCAGGAATTCTTTGTCACATCAAAAGTGAAATTGTGTGCTAAATACCTGAGGACTACACATGCGGCAGACATACTTTTGGTCGCCAGAAGAAAGTCTGCACCTGTATCTAATGTAAAAAGGAATGTGGAGAGTGTGTAAAGACAGTTTAACCATGACATTCTACTCCTATGTGAAAGAGTACCGAAATTTAGAATTTATATTCTAGATTATTCTAGTCAAAATATGCAGTAACTGTATTAATATCAATGTGATTTGTCTTCTTGTAAAATATAAAGCATATGATTTTCAAACTAAAGTATTACTTTTTGATAGAAATGCCGTGTTGTTGTTTTTTTATAAATATTAAGAGATGACTAAAACACACATGAGTGTATTTACATTTTGTCTTCAATTATTCGCCTATATTTTGAACGAGACTTGTGTATTTGCAATTTAGCGTCATTATTAAGGTTCCATATGATGCTATACATATGTAGAACTGAAAGGTGTGTGGACTGAATAATTGATCACGGATTGAATATAAGCCATTTTAATCAGACATACCTATACATTACAATACAAATCTCAGGAAGGGACGAATCGAAACACACTGCAGGACAGAAGCTACAGAACTGACGCTTCCTGGCACTGTGGGGAGCGACACAGACACTGTGTGTAGAGGCGCGTCAACATCGTGATTACAGGGGAAACGTAATAGGTATACGTAACGGGAACATGAAATAGGTAAACTCGATGGAGACAAATAAATATTACAAACACATAATATACATAAAGTTACACAGAAGATACTCTGGTTACAAAACTATTTAAAAAATTAAGACTATAAATATAATAGTAAAATTATTTGTTATTGTAGTTTAAACTATATTCTCTCTCTTCCCAAGCCACATACATATAAGTTTCCTCTTTCCATTTCTTTTACTTGAAAATCATTGTTGTTCACTTGCGCACACTGCAGGACATACATATAAGTTTCCTCTTTCCATTTCTTTTACTTGAAAATCATTGTTGTTCACTTGCGCACACTGCAGGACATACATATAAGTTTCCTCTTTCCATTTCTTTTACTTGAAAATCATTGTTGTTCACTTGCGCACACTGCAGGACATACATATAAGTTTCCTCTTTCCATTTCTTTTACTTGAAAATCATTGTTGTTCACTTGCGCACACTGCAGGACATACATATAAGTTTCCTCTTTCCATTTCTTTTACTTGAAAATCATTGTTGTTCACTTGCGCACACTGCAGGACATACATATAAGTTTCCTCTTTCCATTTCTTTTACTTGAAAATCATTGTTGTTCACTTGCGCACACTGCAGGACATACATATAAGTTTCCTCTTTCCATTTCTTTTACTTGAAAATCATTGTTGTTCACTTGCGCACACTGCAGGACATACATATAAGTTTCCTCTTTCCATTTCTTTTACTTGAAAATCATTGTTGTTCACTTGCGCACACTGCAGGACATACATATAAGTTTCCTCTTTCCATTTCTTTTACTTGAAAATCATTGTTGTTCACTTGCGCACCGCCGGATGACGCCATTCTTCGAAAGTTGAACTTGAAATTTATGCTGCAGTAAATGTTTTCGCTCAAACTAAAGACGCATTTCGTCTTACTAAATATAAGTTGAAATAGTGCACACACCAATACGTTTTAGTTGTACCCAAAAAGAATGAATTAAAATAATTTGTCACTGTAATTATCGATAAACGATTGACGGTAAATTAAAAAAATTCTTTTTAGATATATTTGAAAAATTGCTTGTTGTGACAAATTAAGAAATTAGTTTTTTGTTCGCTGAAACCGTATATTGAACACTAATTTTCTCATACTTTTTAGAATGAAGGGTACATTTTTCTGTTCCATTCCCGTACTTCCCATGAGTTCAAAGGAAATTTGTTGAAATAAATTTAGTTATGTTGGCTAGATGGTTTCACATTATATATTTTTAGAAAATCAAATCTATATAATTTTAAATTAAATTAAGTTAAAGTAATTTAAATATTCGATTTTTGTTTCAAATGTATTTGTCGATCCGTTATAATTTTTTTTATTAAATTATTTAAATTTTTTTTAGCCTTTGCCGTTTTGTCTATTAATATATTATAACACCTAAGACTTTGAAAATTTGTTTCTTATTCAAAGTACATTTTTTCAGGAACTATACGAGTTCTCTTTTCTTGCCCCTCATGAATAATATTCAGTAACTCACGCTACACAAAATGTTTGTGTTTGATGAATCTTAGCATTGCTCCACTATATCTTGTATTTTTCAGACTGCAGTATTCTTGTTGAATTTTCCTGGCCGTAACTGTAAAGACTGCAAGTATTATTATGTAAGCAACTCCAATTTTAAATCCACAATTTATATAAGCATATTCCCCCCAAAACACCATAAGTTTCAAAATGTGCTCCTAATAAGAAGAATATATTCCACACTATGTAGTCGTTTTAAAGAAACAACATCGGAGACAATTTCTTATTGACTTTGTCTTGATAGAATGTACTGCGATGCTCGATGTTTCCCAGAACGATGGTTCCCTTTTCGTTAGGTTTCTGATTTCCCTCTTAGGCGACCGAATAAAATCGACTTCATACTTGAAGGAAACCCAACATAACAACAGCCGGAGTTAAAATACTTATAAAAGATCTGCTAGCAGTAATGATGGCAAGCCATTTACCATTGAATACACTTGGGTTAAATGGCAAGTCTTCTGGCGCCATCTTGTTTGGATACGAAGTTGGTAAAACTGTTCCCAATCTAAATGCTATAAATGCACCGAAACCGCAGGAAATAGCCACAATAAAACCACACCAAGCATATACGATATCTACCTTCTTTACATCTTAAGTCTTAGAATCCATTAATTCGTTTATATTTTCCAGTTGCGCCACCAGTTCTGTTAATTTTGTTTGGGTTGCGGATTGTAGCGAAATTAAAATCAATGTATCAAAGACCATCATGAAATTGAATTTATGATGGAGACCTACAATATCGTAGGAGTTTACAGCAAGAGCACAAACAAGAACGACAACACAGAAATATTTTAATAAGTTTTTAGTAATCTCTTGAAATGTAGCTCTAGGTCCGGCATCACTGCGAACAAATATTTCGATAATTCTCAATCCTTGAAGTGCTGGTCTCCATGCAGAATCCTTGTTATTCGGAAACTTCAGTGCTGGCTTAGGTACTCTAAATATATTATTAATGATACGAATTTCTTTGACTTTATCACTTCTCATCATTGTATTACATATATATTTTAAACAACACACGAATTGTTCCACAAAATGGTAGCCTCTTTTAGAGGTTCTGATAATGATGATTCTTTTTATTTCTAAATGTACTTAAAATTACATGTTATCGTTACTATAGTTACGATACTAGCTTTATAAAATAATTTCTCAGCAAATATTGAATGTTGCTAGAAAGTTTATACATTTTTAAGCAAGCGCTTTCAGTATCTATTGATGTATTTTTATTTGCTCTCGACAATTTATTTCCACCACGTCGATTAAACTAAACAATTCCCTTAATTTGTTTATTTGATAACTGAGAAATATCCTTCTCTTAAAAATCAATATATTCTATAAAAATGTGGCGATGTTTCCTTTTAAAAATTTTTAGGATGAAAAATAAATAGTAATTATAGATAAGATCTAATGTAAGCACATTAGATACGATATCTACCATCAACGAAATTTTATTGGGTAACAGTAAAATTTATTTACTTTTTCGGGTTCTCAATGGTGTCTTTTTAAATAAATTTCGAGTGCATAATAATAAGCATAATTTAAAAGGATCAGCCAAATTTAAAATGCAATTTTAAAAGTATCGATATATTTAATAAAAAGTTAATAATATTTTCTGCATATTCAGTACGTAAATTTTCAAAATTAATATGGATGCTCATGAATCCAAATTTTATAAAAAGCAAATACTTTATGGAATTTGAGCAAGTTTTTTAAAAAATTGAGTTTCTCGGGTCCATGGGCCCATGAACAAGTTTATATTCGGATATTCGGATTTGTATATTCGGATCTATGCTAAGCATAGAATCTATTCAAAAATGAGTACATTTTACTTATTTTTGAGTAATTATTTTTAACAGTGTAGATAATATAATCTTGGTGATTAACAATACAATTTTCAACTTTAATTAGAATTAAGGACTTTAAAAAAAAGAACGCACAAATACAGGTAAATAATTATTATTTCGAAATATGAAAAAAAAAATCTGCAATTTTTTTTTAAATAACTCAGTGAATTTCATAATAAGGAGAAATTTTTGTCGAAATATCAAAAATATAATGCAATAACAAAGTTTCGGCGAGATTTCGTATAAATTTGATCCTTTTCCACTAAAATAAAACTATTTATAAAACTTATTTGACGACAAAAAAAATCCGTCTTGTCAATGCTATCTTCTTGTAAAACAAATGAGAGCCATTTCTACTCAGTAAAATAATCATTTAAAAAAAAAGGAAAAAAAAGACTTTAAGAAGAAAAAAAAACGCTAAAAAGTAACAAATGATTTTCCAGGCTGATTCCCCAAAGACGGCCATTCCAATTGCCCCCCTCGCAATAGTTTACGCCACACACGAAGAGTTGGAACAAAGGCTATTTGAAATGTCACCATGGATTTAAGATCGTTAGTAATTCCAACTTGACGTTCCGTTCCACTGATTCCGTGTAGATTTTTTATACACACGATGTGGATTTTTTGAAAAACAGTGCCATTTAGCCGGATGAAATGGTTCGAGTTTTCGTCTGCATACACCCTGACCCGTTGTTAAAATTAGTGGAAACAGTAACTTTTTAATTACTAATAATCAAATAAGCTTTAAAACGTTTAAAAAAAACACGAAAACAAACTGCATTTACTTGCAAGGAGCTTTTTAGTTGCACTTTTGAATTTTCAACCAACTTTTAGTGCATGCAACTTTTCTGTTGATAGCAACTTTTAAGTTGTCAGCAAATTGTCAGTTGCAAGCGACTCTTAAGTTGCAACTTAGAAATTACGCAACTCGGCACCAACTTCTCACTACTGAGAAATTGGTGCTGACTCACAAACTAATGAGTACGTACTGCAACTTTTTCTGAAAACAACTTATTACAAACCAGTGGCAGCTCGTGGATTACAGCAAGTACAGCCGGGCTGCACCTAAATTTGTTAGTGTGTATTTTAAAAATATAATAAGATATTTTATTAATTTTTTTAAATGCAGATTAGAATAGAAAATTAAATTTATACGGTAGCAAAGAAAATTTCCGATAAACAGCAAGCCTGTTGCCGTAATGCACAATTCAGGAGGGGGAAAAACTCAATTCAATCAAAACTGCAGCCAAAAAGCGAAGTTCGAAATCGGCGATTCCCCTTCATGCTAATGCACTGCATTTGTGAGAAGGTACAGCGGAAATGAATTTTCTGGTTTGGGCTGCATTTACTATTCGATAAACTGATTGGCTCGTGCGTGAATCGCGGGAATGGGTGGGAGAACCGAGAACTTACGAGAATATCTCCAAACGGAAATAGTTTTCTTGATAAATTTACTGTGTGCTGTTGTTTCAGGACCATTATGGTCCTGCTGTTGTTTCGTTAGTTATTATCGTTATTTAAGTTAATATTAAAATTTACCGATTCGCATGTTTAAAAGAAAGGACGATTGCTTTAATTTTCAAAAAATAAGTACGTGTTTTCTATTTTTTTTCGCATGTTATCATTTCGTTAAAAATTGAAAGGAGACTTTAATTTGAGTAGTAAATAATAAATAACTTCCGTTCATTGGTTCTGGAAAATAGGGGGGAGGATGATTCACATGATTTCGACTACACTAACATTTTCGACCACGGGCCGCCACTGTTATAAGCAAATTATTCAGTTGCAGTGTTTCAGTTATCTAACAAATACTCGAGTTTATGGAAGAATTAAAAGGACATATACATCTTTTTTTAACTTTTTCATCATTTCCTAAATAATTGAAAACTGTCTCTTGTAACTATGCAACTAAAGATGTCTTGCAACTAAAATGAATGGTTGTTTTTACCGTCAAGAGAGAGAGAGCGTGATTACATAATTAAATCAGTGAAACGTCTATGTTGAGTTATTTGAAAATCATAAGTAGACTCATTTCTCGAGCTATACGAGATTAAGAAATGTTTGAAGATATTTCACAAAAAACTTTATTATGTTTAAAAAAAACACGGAAACCAACTGAATTCAACTTAGTTACTAGCAGCTTTGCAGTTGCAACGATCTTTTCTCTTGCGAGGAACTTTTTAGTTGCAACTTAGGAATCACGCAACTCATCAGTATCAAGTACCAAAAATACGAACTTCTATTTATTTAACTGAGTAACTTACTACCCAGATGAGCCTTTTCATAATTTTCTCATTAGTTGCAAGCAAGCTGTACAAACTGAGTAAGAAACTACTGTTTAGTTAGAAGCAACTTTTTAGTTGCAGGGAACATTTAATAGGGATAAATATTTGTAATGCCCCCCCCCCCCCCTCTCTGATATTCTTATTTTAAGTGGGATATAAGGATTGTTATACAAATATTCGGATATTCAATTCAGCTATAACAAAATAATAAAAAAGAAAAAAAAGATGAGGGTCCACTTTTTGAAAATATTACCTGTGTATCAAAGTTTAGGAATCGCTCGAGACTGTATTATACAGTAACATAATAGAAAATAAAATCAAGGTTCATATAATAATTCATAACATGCTGAAAATAACAAAAACAAATATAAAAATTCGTGGTGTTATAACTGAAAACAATGCCATTAATGCTGCAAAAGATATGTTAAAATCAATGAGATAATATTTTATTTAGAAGACGATATAGCTGAAATATTTTATTCTATGTGGATATTAATAGAATATATTTAAAACACTTAAAATAACCGAAAAGCTTTATAGCACATATTTAAAGTTGTGGTTACTCTAAGCTTCATAAGAGGCCTCCGTGGCCGAGCAGTTACAGGCGTCAGCTGGGAATATGAAGATTCGTGGTTCGATCCTAGGCGATGGACTAGACAAAGAAAAGTAAAAAAAAAAGTAGTGATCTCGTGATCGGAGGGTTGCCAGCTTCGCTACAAAATACTAGATAAGTCGTCCGGAACATCCACAACAATTATCGGCGTGTATACGGGACAGGTGCACGATAAATCTGATCGGGAGTATTTTTGTAGCGAAGCTGGCAACCCTCCGATCGCAAGATCACTACTTTTTTACTTTTCTTTGTCAAGTCCATCGCACGGATTCGAACCACCAATCCTCTGGTTAGTAGCTGAACGCCTTATCCACTGAGAAACTGGGGCTCTAAATGCATTAGGCTAGTAATCAGAGGATTTCAAGTCCCGACATCTATTAAAGACGTTGGGTTCCAGCTCAGGTGTTTCCTCGTCATCTGAACATGGTACAAAAATACGAGGTATCGTTCCTGGGTCTTTCCTTCGAGATAGGCCCCGAATCATCGACAATAGCCCACAATGCAGCTCTAGTGCGACGTTTAATAATCAAACCAAAAAAGGTGTTTTCCTTGTTATCTGACCATGGTTTAAAAATACTAGGCATTGTTCCCATGCCTTTCCTTCTGGATAGGCCCCAAATTGTAGCCAATTGCCCAATGATGCAGCTGTAGTGCAGCGTTAATTAACTAATTAACTTAGTAAACCAAACCATGTTTTCCAATCAAACCAAACACATAGGCTATGGTTTAAAATTACAAGGCAGTGATCCCGGATCTCTCCTAATCAGTCGTGGTCCAAAGCCCTCACACCTGTGTAAGGTGCGTGGGGAGCCAGCTCAGATGTTGTCTGTCATCTGACAATGTTTCCTGGTATTTCCAAGGCCTCCGTGGCCGAGCGGTTAAAGGCGTCAGCTGGGAATCCGAAGATTCCTGGTTCGATCCTAGGCGATGGACTTGAAAAAGAAAAGTAAAAAAAAAAGTAGTGATCTTGTGATCGGAGGGTTGGCAGCTTTGCTACAAAATACTAGAAATGTCGTTCAGAAAATTCTCAAAAATTCACGGCGTGTATACGGGACTGGTGCACGATAAATCTAATCGGGATCCAAAGTCCCGACGTCTATTGAAGGCGTTAAGTGCCAGTTCAGGTGTTTCCTCGTCATCTGACCATGGTTCTAAAATAAAGAGGTGCATGTATGAATGTGTGCGTGAACGGGTATGTGTTCCCGGGTCTTTAGAACCAGGTAGACCCTGAACCGTCACCAATAGCCCACTGTGCAGCTTCAGTGCGACGTTAATTAACCAAACCAAACCAACCTGGTCTTTCCGTCACATTACAGATCAAGTTTAACGTTTCGTCATCTGGTTATTGTTTAAATATACGAGACAGTGATGATGATGATGATAAACTCCCTAAAGAGTGAGAAAGAAGATTATGGACATAAGTCCTTTTCTCCGTTTACATATAAAGGTCAATTTTAAAATTTCAAAAAGATTTAAGGGAATAATTGCAAAATTGCCCTTCCCAAGGTGAAGGATGATAGGTTAGCTGATGTGATAATTTCCCTTGCAGAATGAAACGACTTTGGAGAGAATTTTAAAGGTTGAAAAGATTGGAGCGTTGAGCGATGAATTGATAACCGTATGAAGGACTGTGGGTTTGAGGTTCAGGAGCGTTGCAGGAGAGACAGAGAGGCGAGGAGACCAAACCAATTTAGTGAAGTATGACCTTGTTCGGGAATGAGTTTGAAAGACGGCGAATCATTTTTATTTCCATATGTCTGGAAGGAATCCAGTCGAAATGAGGTGGAGATACAGTTTGCTTCAGAATTTTTTTTTTTTTTTTTTTTAAGGATGCTTTTCAGAATTGAATTAATTCGTTTTTTTTTTTTTTTATGTCTTAAAGGTATTAGAGAGATCTTAGGTGAAGACCATCTCCGAGTCCTCAAGGATTGGAATCGGGCTTGTTACGGAGAATAAGTTGTCATTGATATGATTGGATCCGTAGGGATTTTTGACGTCTTCAGTGAGAAATGCAGATGGATCAAAGTTTTTTTTTTGTTCTACTAGGGAGCGAAGATCTTTTATTTCCGTGGTCAATTTAGTGTTTAAAATGCGAAGGTTGTTGATTTCTTGAAGAAAGTTTGGGGTTTGCAAGGATATATGAGGAGAGGACAGGTTGGAGTTCACTGGTGACAAGTTAGAGTGAACAAAGTTTGTGAGTTCGGTTAGAGCTTGTTTAATTTCCAGAATTTCGTTTCTTAACGTTGTAATTTCGTTCTGGACTGGGAGCGAAGGGAAATCAGATTTTAACCATGGATTGCGAGCAAAACTTCTGGGCAGATTAGACGCTTCAGTTTGCGAGATAGGTCTGGATGGCTCGTTGATTCTGTTTTTTTCTTTTATATAAAATTCGCAGTTAGTGTCTGTAGCTGAGTGGTCTGTGCTGCTGCAGCGAAAGCATTTAGCCTCGGAGGTGCATGAAACTGTAGGAAGGTGGTTTTGGCCACAAATTTTGCACCTGTGAGGGCTATTACAGGAGTTTTGGTAATGACCAAATCGTAGGCAGCGGAAGCAAGTTTTTGGAGATTCAATATATTGAGAAGTTTTGTATATGATATGGAATAGGGCTACTTCTTGTCGGGAGATGTTGCCTAGTTCTTTGACAAGAATGATAGGGATAGGCAAGTCAGTGCCTTTTCTACAAAATCTGACTAGTTGGGTAAAATTGATGCCGGAGGATATAAGTTCAGTTGCAATGTCTGATAGAGGGATGTGAGAATCAATTCCCCTGATGATGTATTTAGATGTGATAGAGTCTTCTATAATGCGGGAAGACACAGGGATATTGTCAATGTTTTCGAGTAGTTCTAGATTTTTGATTGTTTCTACCGATTTCGTTTTGAGTAGAATTTTGTTACGTCTTGTAACTGAGATAGAGTCGTGAGCTTGAGTAATTTTGTTGAACGTATCTCTTAGCTTGACTGGGTTGGAAGTTGGGACACTACCCGTGTCTAGGTTTGATTGGATGATTATACGACATTCCGCGATACCATTTTCGAAAGCTGCATTCGCTTTTTCGGCTTCGGTGAGGTTAGATATGAAAACGTTACCTCCACGTCGAGCTTCTTTGGAAGATGGTTCATTTATGGAATCTTCACACACTTCCAAGGCTCGTTTATGGGAGTCGGCAGACATTCCCCAAAAGAATTAAGTACAGGAAACGCCCCCTCGGGGGGTTTCAAAAAATAATGAAAACAATACGAACCCGGTCTCTGGGTGTGTGTAGACGCTTCGATATACAACGCGAAGACACTTACACGAAAGAACTAAGAAAAGGAAGGAAAAACTTTAGCAGGAAAGAAAGCCGACCAACATACTCCACCTCGGAAGGGCGAAAAAAAAACCATACGAGACAGTGTTCCCGGGTGTTTATCTCAGTTTGGTTTGGTTTGGTTTGGTTTAGTTAAAAAACGTCGCACAAGAGCTACACAAAGGGCTATTGGCGACGGTTCGGGGACTATCTGAAAGGAAATACACGGGGAATAAACCTCGTATTTTTGAACCATGGTCAGCTGAAGAGGACAACGCCAGGCGGCGACGTTACCACAAGGATACGGTGGCTGATACCCGAAGTGCACTGTTACCCGAAGTGTAGTGTCAGTCGAAGCGTGGATTTTCTGTTGGTAGGCAATCA
The DNA here is from genome assembly GCA_963932185.1 of Troglohyphantes excavatus. Lineage (NCBI taxonomy): Eukaryota > Metazoa > Arthropoda > Arachnida > Araneae > Linyphiidae > Troglohyphantes > Troglohyphantes excavatus. Next base: position 61,658,264 of record OZ010666.1, on the reverse strand, counting down.
CTGTGGCATTACTCTCCGTTTTTTAAAACAGCGACCCGCTGTAATTGAAGATCAGGGTCGTTAAAAGGCTTCATTCGTAACACATGAACAACTTCTTTTAGATTTCGCCTACGACGGGTCTTCTCGCACGGTTCGACTTCATAGGTTACGTCCGAAAGTTTCCTCGTAACACAAAATGGCCCAAAATAACGCTTAAGCAGTTTTTCTGATAACCCGACTTTCCGAATAGGTTTGAATACCCAGACCAAGTCTTCATTTTGAAAACGCACATCTCTATGTTTTTTATCGTATCGGCTCTTATCTCTCGCTTGCGACTTTATGATGTGTAATTTGGCAAGTTGACGTGTTTCTTCTGCATTTGTTACCAATTTATCCACGTACTCTCCAACTGATTGGTTAGGATCGTATGGAAGTATTGCGTCTAAGGGGGTATCCACGTCTCTTCCATGAACTAGAAAGAAAGGACTAAAACCAGTAGTCTCTTGTTTGGCTGAGTTATACGCAAAAGTGACAAAAGGTAGAACACAATCCCAGTTCTTTTGATCAACTTCGACATACATGGAGAGCATGTCTGCAAGCGTCTTATTGAATCTTTCTGTAAGGCCATTTGTTTGGGGATGATATGCAGTTGTTAACAAGTGGGATGTTTTACACAAATCATTAATTTCTCCGACAAGATTTGATAAGAAGGATCGACCCCGGTCACTAATTATTTCTCTTGGGGATCCGTGTCTTAAAATGACTTCTTCGACCAGAAATTTTGCGACTTCTGTAGCTTCACCTGTAGGCATGGCTTTTGTCACCGTGAATCTGGTAAGATAATCTGTGCAGACAATTATCCATTTGTTTTTTTGTGTGGATAAAGGGAATCGTCCAAGGAGGTCTATTCCAACTTTTCCGAATGGAATATCTGCTGGTTTAATGGGTTGAAGGAAACCTGGAGGGCGTTGCTTGGGGGATTTTCGCCTTTGGCATTCTCTACAATGCGCTACGTAACGTCTTACACTTCGGTATATTCCCGGCCAATAAAATTTCCTCCTTATTCTGTCGTATGATTTTGCAAATCCTAAATGACCAGCTGTAGGAGCATCATGGCAACTTCTCAGAATGTCAGCCCGTAGATGTCTTGTGATCACCAACAACCACTTTCTACCTAAAACGTCATAGTTTTTTTATACAAAATGCCATTAATCTCTTTATAATTTTTGGAGTCACCCCTTGAGCTACGTAAATTTTGCAGAATAGTATTAAGATGAATGACTTTCAACTGTTCTTCTGCAAAGTTACTAATACTATTCAAGAAAGGTATGTCCTCACTAGTATCATCCTTTAACTCACTCAATGGGTTTCGGGACAAACCATCGGCAACTTTGTGTTTTCTCCCACTTTTAAAAAGTATGGTAATGTCATATTCCTGTAGGCGTAGAGCCCATCTAGCTAATCGTCCTGATGGGTCTTTTAAATTTGCAAGCCAACACAAGGAATGGTGATCTGTCACAACTGAAAATGGACGCCCAAAAAGATAAGGTCGGAACTTGTTTATTGACCAAACTACAGCCAAGCATTCCATTCTTTCTCTGTTGTAGAATAATTCTTCTCCGATTAGGAGAGTGATCTGGATGCATATGCTATTGGTTTTTCTGCTCCATTTTGCATTTGGACCAATACTGCACCTATCCCATAACCGCTGGCATCTGTGTGAATAAGGGTTTCAGCAGAAGGTCGAAAGAAACCAAGTACCGGCTCTCCTGTGAGAAGTGACTTTAGACGCCTAAAGGATGTTTGTTGAGCTTCACCCCAATTAAATTTTGTTTCTTTCTTCAACAGATCGTGCAAGGGTTTTGCTATATCGGCAAAATTTTTGACGAAACGACGATAATACGAGCAAATTCCTAGGAAGCTTTTTACGTCCCGTATGTTGTTTGGAGTAGGAAACTTTTCAACAGACTCCACCTTTTCCGGATCAGGATGAATTCCAGCCCCGTCTACCAAGTGTCCTAGAATTTTTAACTTATTCTGCCCAAAGCGGCATTTTTCATGATTTAAAGTTAGGCCAGCTGCTTGAATACATTGTAATACTGTTCTTAATCGAACTAAATGCTCTTCGAAAGTAATTCCGTAGACAATTACATCGTCTAAGTAACACAGACACATATTCCATTTCATACCTTTCAGAAGACTGTCCATCATTCTCTCGAAAGTTGCTGGGGCGTTGCAAAGTCCAAACGGCATCACTTTGAATTGGTATAATCCGTCAGGTGTGACAAATACCGTCTTTTCCTTATCTTGTTCATCTACCTCAATCTGCCAATAACCCGATTTGAGATCCATCGATGAGTACATATTGGCACCGGAGAGGCAATCTAGTGTATCATCAATACGTGGCAATGGATACACATCTTTTTTGGTCAATTTGTTCAGGCGACGATAGTCTACGCAAAATTGCCACGACCCATTCTTTTTCTTCACCAGTACAACAGGCGATGACCAAGGACTCTCGGATGGTTCGATTATGTTCAGTTTCAGCATTTTATCCACTTCCTCTTGTATGATACCTCTTTCTGTTAGGGATACTCTATATGGTCTATGTCTAATGGGTAAGGAATCGCCTGTATTGATTTTATGCTTAACCCTACTTGTGATCTTTGCTGACTTTTCTCCAATATCAAATACGTCACGAAATTCGCCTAATAGATTTAAAAGTTCGTTATGTTGTTCTTGATTGAGTTCGGGGTTCAAAAGGGGTTCCAATTTTTCTTTCGCCTCTTTTGATGTCAAGTAATGTTCCTGTTTTGTTTCTTCTGTGTTTTCATTTAAAGACCACATTTGACCGTTTTGAATCTCCGCCATTTCGGCTACGCGGATTCCCGACGGTATCAACTGCGATTGGTCAGAGCTATTGGATACCCATATTTCACCCTTACCCTCATGAAGGGAAATGATGGCAGCTGGAATACTTAACTCTCTCTCCAGTTCTAATTCTTTGATATAGGATACTATAACGTCTTTATTACCAGCCCCCTCCAAATATGTATTTGTCTTTCGAGCACCAAGCTTGTCTAAAACTGAAATTTTTCTAATTGAGTTTGCCGGAATCACATAGTCTCTACTGGTGCAGAGAATACTTGTTTCTTTTCTTGGTTGGTACTCACAAGGCACAGCTTCACCGATTTGGATTTCTCCTAAACCACAATCAATTATCGCCTCAGTGGCCCTAAAGAAATTCCATCCCAAAATAAGATCACGGCTGCAGTTTGGAAACACAAGAAATTCAAAAGGTTGTATAAGACCATTCATGTCCAGTCTTAGCACGCATCGTCCGATGGCTTCTACTAATTTACCACTGGCAGTCCGCAGAATAGGGCCTTTCTCGGCAAACATTGAGGTTTTTATTTGACGACGTAAACTCTCGGACACCACGGAATAATCAGCTCCCGAATCCACTAACGCCTTGACATTATGTCCATTAACAACAACCTGTACAGAGTTCTTGATTAGTTTTGCAGCCGTGCCATTTGGAGGGTTTGTATTAAGTGCGGCCTCACCTCCTTCGTAGGTTGCCAAATCTAATTTTCCTCTGCAGACCTATACGGTGAGCGGCTTGAGCAGCGAACAGGAGATCGAGATTGTCGGCGAGGGGAATTACGACGGGGATACGGGGAACTTCGTCTTGGTGATCGGTTATCCATTTCATCGTCACGTCCATAATCAGAGACAGAATCGGAGTCACGGAGCTGAGGTTGAGTAGTTTGTCTTCTTGATCGTGCTTCTGAAAACACTCGTCGTCGTTCTCGGCAATATCTCAAAACGTGGCCAGGGCGACCGCAACTGAAACATATCGGCAGGTTTTCCGATGTTCTCCAAGTGTCAGTCCGTCTTCCCGAGGCGGTATTTGGGGCTCTTCGAGCAGCCGCAGCATAGGTTATTTGGCGTCTTGGTTTAACTTCCCTCCATGATGAGTTGTTCGAAGAAATTGGGGCCAGAGTATTCACTACTTCTTCTCTAACCATTTCTTCTAATGACTGGGAATTGCCAACTCGATGTAATGTTGGTTCAGTTAGCACTCGTTGTACTTCTTCTCTTACTATCTGTCGCACAAGGCTCACTAAATCCGTCTGTTCCTCCAAGCTTGCAACCGGCACGACGTTAGGAAGTCGGTCAAATTTGTTACGACCAATTCTTTTTTGTTGCATTTCTTCGATGTATTGGCACCAATGAATAAAGTCTTTTGTAGTAGAAATGTCTTTGGTTAATAAAGCTTGGTAAACATCTTCGGCCACACCTTTCATTAAATGGGAAGCTCTTTTGCTTTCTTCCATCTTCGGGGTTATTTTTTGGCACAGTTCTAACACGCTCTGTATATAAGACTGTGTACTCTCTCCATGTCGCTGAGCTCTACTTTTTAACTGTTCTTCTGCTCTGATGACGTGTCTCTGGCTATCCTCAAATGTCTTTGAAATCTCAGTTTCGAATTTGCTCCAAGAATCTAACGTATCTTCATTATTTTCAAACCACAGCTTCGCTGTTCCGCCCATAAAGAAGTAGACATTAGCCAGTCGCATACTATCGTCCCACCTATTGTACTTTGACACTCTCATATTCTTTTAGCCACTTACTCGGGTCTTGTTCGTAGTCTCCGGAGAATGTTGATGGACTTCGAAACTGTTGAAAGGCAGGTGAAGTAGGGAATGGTTGAACTTCATTATTTGCCTCCGTTCCCCCCATTTTAGGCTTCTGCTCTCTCGCTCTACACGGCGGCGAAAGAAGTCCGTACTCCGGGTTAATTCCTTGAAGACGGCGACTTCTTCTAGCTCGGGAAATTTCCTCTACGTTAGTATAGATTTTTTTTATTTATTTTTTTAATACCCGGCGCCTCCACCAAATGTCATGTAGATGTTTAATTAACAGAAGCTATTTCAAAGCAAGCAAGTTTATTAGAAATTGTAAACTCACAAACTAACTCCGCCAGCTCGAGGGAGCGATCTTATATAGAAATAATACATAACGTAACTCAACAGAATAGGTAAATTAAATATAAATTAACATAAGCAAGAATAATTGTAGTTGCCACCACAGAGGACAGAACCCGTAACCTTACGGACCCCAGGCGGCGACGTTACCACAAGGCTACGGTGGCTGATACCCGAAGTGCACTGTTACCCGAAGTGTAGTGTCAGTCGAAGCGTGGATTTTCTGTTGGTAGGCAATCACTGTGGCAATATATTATGATTTTTAAAATGTACCGTAAAAAATAGTTAGATGTTTGTAAATTTTTACCTTTTTCAAATCAAATATAAAATAGCTTCAAAAGGAAGTACGTTTATGAAAAAATTATATTCAATTCTTTAAATTTCTTAAAAAACTCAGTTAATTTCATAATTATAGGATACTTAGTTTTTAAAATACATATGACAAAATATAAGAAGCGTGAAGATTTGTATTTGACGCAAGCAGCAGTTATTCTTTTACAATATCAATATAGTAATTAAGTGTCTAAGAGAAAAGATGAATATGTATTCCAGTAGTGCAAACAAACATAGACCGTCCATGCAGATATGTATAATAATGCTTATTTTGGACAATTTATATTTAATTATGTTAAGTATTTTATTAGATTTTAACATTCTGCAATTGAAATCGACTTCAGTTAATAAAATACTTTATCCGATTTCAAATGGAGTCATTAAACAAGAGCATGACATAATAGAAAATGTAATAAGATTACGCTTGGTACATAGTAGCAATTCCCAATCAAACATACTTTACATCAAACACTTATATTTAATTAAAAAATGAAATAGGTATATATATCGAAACATACGCAGAGATTAAAGCAAGTAACGTCAAACTCAATGAGGTGGCTCGTTTCGGTGAGCATAAAATAGATGCAGCTGCTCCAACGACGTTTATCGGTTCATGGTTTTGTTACCGTCCACTCCAAACCTACATGCTCTGCACATCCCACCCTGAACACATTGTAGAGATTTACACATCAAAATGTTGTAAATAAGACAACACCGTAGGTGATAAGTGCTCCAAAAACTGTCAGGATAAGTTTCTTATTTAATGTATACATTCCGAGAGGCGAAACGATAAGTTTCTTTCCCAAACCTACATGCAATTGATTGAAGAGCTCTGTATTCATATACAAATGCGTGTTCACGGAAGAATATCTGCCAGTCTTCCATCCGTTGGAGACATGAAGTTTCATTGATTGGTATTCTTTCTGGACTTCTGACACCAAATGCGCCAGATAGACAAACCAAAAACCATAAAATACAACTGTTGCTACAGCAAAAGTTTGTACGTATCTTCCATAGATATCCACACTCGAGAATTTGATTAAAAGACCTATGTTGTAGAATATGTTGCTTAAGCAGAACTGAACCATTAGAAATATCAGTGTGGACAAAGATTTATTTACGGATTGAAAATAGCTGGTGACATTCACTAAAATGGTGATCCTGTTGTGGAAGCTATCCAACGATAAGCAATCATCGTAAGTTCCTTTGTTTAGATTGTATGCATGCATTTTTTTAAGTGGTAGTTTATAAGCAAGAATGCAGAGGATCGCAATGATTTTCGGAGCGAATGTGACGGCCATACTTCTCAATAAGACCATAATCTTGAAAAAAAAATGGCAAAACCTTTCTAGATAAGGGGATTTTTGCACATATGTGGACGAACACATGTTCTCATACGTGCCAAAGTTGAGTGTTACTATTATTGTATGCACAATGCTAACAACAAAAATAATTGCGCACACGAAACACACCAAGGACTTCATACGCATTTTGTTTTTGGTTTTCTCGTGTATCAGTGACCAGTTGGAAACGATCTCAACTGCTTTTATTACTCTTTGAAGCTTGAGTTGAACGACAAACCTCATTAAAATCACGAGCGCTGTGTCTGAAATCAACATAACAAAATGTCTGTTTTTCAAACGCACGACTTCGTATGCGTTTGTAAGTAGTATACTTAAAAGAATGACATTCCATAAATAATTAAATATTCTCTTTAAGATAATTTTGTATTTTGTGCATTCTGTGACTGTTCTTGATTTCTGATGAAGAAACACTCCAATAACTGATAAACATTGAAGAACAGGAAACCATGGCATTTCCTTATATTGCTTCGTAAATAGTGTCCTCCTATACTTTTTGTTTCGTATGTATTCTCCGCGTTGAGTTTTGATAAAAGTCATTTTATTTGATTTCTGTCTGCTACGAACTCGAAAAGTAGACGCCATTTTTAAAACTGGTGCTTTGTTTCTCAAAAATACTGTTAATGTTTATTTTTATTTCAGAAATTCTTATAAGCAGTAGAATCGAAGTAGTTATTTAGTTTACCGTAAAACAACCAGGTTACTTTATACTACGTACTCCTATAAATTACTGCTACACATGAAGCATAACATCGTTGTAGATGAAATCCCATTTCGTTATTATATCCATTGATCCAATATAGCGCATTTTTTAGTTCCAATACTTTTCTTTCATATTCGAAAATAGTTAATGTTATATATATAATAAAAATATATAGAAATGCTTTTAAAGAAATAATGTTTACTTTTCTTTCTTGGAATAGAAATTTTGCGACAACTTTTTAGGAATTAAATTAACGAAATCACTTGCGAATTCGGGATATACATAGAGATTGAAACGAGCTTTTAAAGAAATGAAAAGTTTCTTTTGAATATACAATATTTGATATCAACTAAAGATAAGAAATGGAATATTGAGTTTTTTTTATCAATTGAAATTTGTCCGATGGCAATAACTGAAAAAAAAAAATCTTTTTTGAACATCGGTTAAAAGAGGACCCTTTTTGGAAATGTATTGATGCTTTGTAAAAATTCCTATATTTTCTATAAGACGTCATTAGTAACACTGTTGGTATAGAAACACAGCCTCACATGCTTTTTAAATTCGTCGAAAGTTTTTTTTAAAAAACTTGTGTCACCGTCGGTATCAAGATAAAATGGGTTATATTTAAAATAAAGAATCATATAAAATATGCAAGGAATGTAACTAACGCAGTTGTAGCAGAGGTAAAAATTTAATTAAAATATAAAATACCCAAACATCTCTAACATAACGGTAATATTAAACATCCAATTAATATATTAAAAGGAAAACAGTTTCTGAAGAATGTCTGTAAAGTATTATGGTGCTGCCATCTAACTTAACTTCCTGACATTAATAAAAACATTGGTTTAATTTTTATTGATTAATTTTTTTATATCTATTTTATCAGAATATTTGTAATATAATTTTTTAATGAAAATTTTATATTTTCATTACATGTACAATATTAAATGTATAAAATGAGCACAATATTTTAAAAATAATATATTTACATGTATGATACGTTGTTAGAAATTTAAATAATTATTTATTTAACGAGTTTTTAAGTTTATTGAACTATTAATTTAATCACAAGTCAAATTGTTACTTAGAAATTCTGTAACAACGAAAAAAAAATTACGTAGGAAAATATTGTTTTTAAAACTTTCGAATCTTTGTAGTTTAGGTACAGGTTTCACTATTACTATTTATAAAAATATTTTAAATTTCGTCTCCATGTTAATTTTAAATGAAATCGTCAGTCTTTTGAAAATATAATGCTAAAATTCCAGAATTTGAAAGTAAAAGATCCGTTCCTTTAAAATTATCCTTATAAAGGTTTATCATAATAAAACTTTAATTCAATTTTCGAAAATGAAAGCGTTTGGCAGATTAAAAGCTGACAAATGCAGAAAAGTAATTTTTTATTGAAAAATAGAGATTCTTCATAATTTTTATGGAGGCAAATCAAGAATTAAAAAAAAAATGCAGGTTTTATATAAGTATTTCAAACAACTTTCACGTTTCATGAAAGCTTTATAAAGATTTTATGTGGACTTTTAACAAATATTTGGGCTGAATTTCTTTAGCTGAGATATAATTAAATACAAGAGCTAATGCTTTCTAAAGGAATTATATTTATTTAAAAAATATCTCAAATTTAAAGAAACTGTTGCATTTTTTAATAGAAAAACAACAATTATAAATCCGTCAGCATAAAAATTTTAAATTCTGGTGCGTCATTGATTAGTTCATTAGAATACGTTAATTTTTATTTAATTTAGTAATTAATATAAACTATGATATTAAAAAAATGTTTTAATAAATGTTCTCCGCAGTCCATGTATAAAAACAACTTATAAACTGATTAGGTAGCAAATTGATATAAGAATGACATCTTCAATTTTCCAACATTGCAAAAAAAAACTTCAACACTCCATGTGCTAGGCGTATTTTTGAAAAAGTTAAGTACCCCATTGAAACAAATATTAATTCTTACAGAACAGATAATTTAACTAACAATTATTGTTTTATACATAATACGATTTCCATTCTTTTATGTTTTAGTTTATTAATGTTTTAATGATGCATAATTAAACATTAATGAATTTTATATTTTTTGCGAAACTTTTCGGAGATTTGCTCAATAGTACTAATAAGCAATTCCACAAACATAAAAAATAAAGAACAATTCAAATTTTATTCTATATTTTGAAAACTCTTTCACAATGGTATTTTCTCCCGTTTTCAAAAACCCTTTAAAATGAATAAAACACATTTTTAAACGAATTAAAGACTTCAGCGAAAAATAAATGCTTGAATGAATGAAAAATAAATAAGAATTATGTTCTTTAAATAAAAATATCCGAGAAATTTCGACAAATCCGCAACTGTCAAATATATAAATTATTCCGCCAATGGAACCAATGTTCGTTACCGAAAAACAGGAATTTCTCCATTAAAAAGGAAAAGAAAACCGGGAGCTCCCACTTCTGATCCACAGAAATCCTATTTCAAAAATCCACCGAATATTTGGATCACGCAATTTTCCCGAAGCTAATGGCACGGAAATAGGAGAATTATCTCCCTTAATGTCCTGACTTTTTTCCCATCTCGGAGTTTAATGAAAGAACAATAGGGAACGGTTGAAAAGAAGCAAAGGGAAAAGTATAATAGGCGGAAACGAAAGTCGGCATTCCTTTCTGGTTGTTTGTGTTGTTATTATTTTGTTCGGAGAGGGGGTACCTGATTGTTTATTTTGTCCTTGCCACTTCCATTTCATTTTCTTTTTTCGTGTACTACGTGAGTTCCGAAATATGCACTCTCAGGAATTGAGTGGATTAAAAATGGTTGTTTTTTTGTTTCTTTGAGGGACCGTAATGAGTTGTCTATATTTCGATTTTTTTGCTGAAAGGGAGTGAGTTTGATGGAAAAGTTGTTAGAATGAGCTAAAAGGGCATTTTTCATATCAAGTCGCGCTTAATCTACTGGTTTTGTTTAATCAAATAGTAATGCAAACAGAAAAGGCTACCACGCGTGTAATTTGAAAAATTATGAAATTTTGCAGTAGAAAATACTTTGATGGGAGTTTTTTAAAATACAAATTGCTATGAGCTATTCATGTTTTTACCTTGCGCGGTATCAGTTACGGTGGTAATATAAGTACAAATGAAATAAATGTGATTGTGTTTTGAAATTTGGCTGAAAGAATCCGAGTGAAAAATGACATTTAATGTTTAAAATGTAAAAGGAAAACACTTTTTGTAAATGTTTAAATTAGCGATACGAATAGTTTAGATCAGCATGAAAAATAGCTGAATAGCTTGATTAAAAAGAGATGTGAGCTGTTATAAAAAGCTTGTGTATTTTTTTAAAATCTCAAACATCCTTTTATTGTAGTTCGTAATGTTTAAAATCTCTCAATGTCTGCCTAATCTATTTTTACCAACCCATGTTAAAATATTTATTAAATTCTTAAGAGATTTAATTTTATATAAAATTGTAACATAAATATTCTAGTTAAATAAAATTAGTACTTAATAGTGCAATGATTTTCCAGTATAAAAAGCGTCACTTGAAATTTAAATACGTAAAACAAAACAGATGCGTAAAATTTTCCAAATTAAGTTGAGGGGGGGGGGGAGGAAAGGGGGGGGGGGGGTCAACTCTAACTTTTAATAAAAACCAAAACTTAAGGGGGGAGGGGGTATAGGGGCTTCTGCCCATGGGCCCAATACCTGTTTACGCCTATGAATCTAATTTACTTCTATGTAATGTATTCACGTTTATTTTTACTTCTTTCCTGATACATTGCATTCTTTTTATTTGTGGTTTCCGTGACCCAGTTCATATCTTTAACTTTATTATAGTAACGTATCGTTTTATAGTAGGTTATACCGTATAACTAACATATATTTATAATTTTTTTCCAAAAGTAGTTTGTATTTATAGTAAACTATAAAATATACCTTCAATTTATAATAACCATGTTTTGTGATTATGTTCTGAAAAGGAGCAGCGCGCCATTGTCTGATTCTCGCTAGGGAAGGGTCGAAACCTCCCTCGACAGAGAGTAATGGTCTTTTTTACAGCAGTTTCGACCCCCCACCTTCTCTGCGTTCAACGGAGGGGGGAAGGAAATGTCCAGCGAGATGTGGACGAGTCCATACCAACTTTTCTTTATCTGCGAAAGCTTGGGATTTTGGAACCTAGGAAATGTCCACCACTTGGGACGGAAAGGGTTAATATTCATTATAGTAAATTAATTTTCGTAACTTTTATTTATGTTTTCGTGCGTTATATGTATTCTTTTCTTTCACTAACTTTTCTAATTGTTTCATTGTTTAGTGCACTAAAAGTCTTAGTAAATCCCCCTACTTCAATCTGGACAGTATCATCTTATTTAATGTAACACGGATTTATGGAATATATTTTATAAATTATCTAATATATCCCATGAATATGAATTTGTGATACTGTATTTATTTGCGATCAGAAAATCTTAAATACAAAATAAATATGAAGAAGAAAAATAAGGTACAAACGGACATAATGGTGCAATATTGTAATACTAGAATATAAAACCTGGTATTAATGTATTAGATTGTTTAAGTCTGAAATATGGAGTTAAGTAATGATGAAAGAATATCAAGTTACTTTACTCTTATTTTTATTTGATATGGATAAACTTTATTTTATACATTTATATAAACAATGTAAATCATTATTTTAATGAAACGCGTAATTGGAAAACCAACTAATTTATAATAAATTCTTCATTTTGTTGAGTAATATTCGGGTGATTTTAAACTATCAATTATATTCGCTTTATAAGTAACATTTATTTTTAATATAAAGTGCGTGAAAATAACTCAATTTAGTGCAAATACATCATTTTAAACTTATTTTTTATTTTCCTTATCGGTTTCCTGACAACTGAATAATTGAATTTTCTACAAAAAAACAATAATTAAGCTATTTCCAAACGACAACTCCTCATTAATTGAATTGATTCGCACGTTTTATGAAGGAACCACTTTCACTGTTTGCAAATTCCATTAAAGGATAATGAACAGTAGTATCTCTAACAACTAATATGACGAATTGGCCACGGCAGTATTGTAATGTCACGCGCGATAGCTACGAGTTACTAGTACATGAACCCAGAATAGCAGCCCATTGAGATGATGTCACTAAGCAATCACATTGCAGACTGAGTGCCCATCGTGGGACTTGTTATATACCTGTGATGGCCGTGATTTGCATAATGACTACGTGATTTTTAAAACCGAAATTGAGCCATTGTCTCCTATGCTCACTACACGAGAGTTTAAAAAATTTTCCCAGAAAATATTTTTTACTAAGGGGGTATGGGACACATATATGTGTCCTATAGCCAAAAAATATTTTATTGATTTAAAAAATACACTCAAACCTGTTTTTGTGCGGTCTTTTTTTGTGCGATTTTTTTTGTGCGATTTTTTTTGGGCGATATTTTTTGTGCGGTATATGAAAATTTCAATCAAATTGGAACATAATTGATTATCTGGCTACCGAGACATATACAAGCGTCTAGTGAAACAACAGTCGTTGCAAAAACTGATCACTGACTACATGGTGACTGAAAAAAAAGTCAACTCTAAACGAGTGCGAGGTAGTATCTTCAAGTGACGAAAGCGATTTTGAACCAAGTTCGCGTATTGTTAGACTACGAAGGATACTGGTTATACGTTTTGAAAAGTTTTGTATGTGTAAAATAAGTACATATGTAAATAAAATATTTAAAAATGTTCGCATGTGTATTTTCTAAATCAGATTCCAAAAGGTTTGGCGAGATTCCAAGTAGCTGTGAAGCCTCATGTCTTGATTTCGTTTAAAAAAGCAATTCCTAGTTATTTCGTAAGGTTTTGAGTTATTTTCTATGTGAGACTTTTTTATGCGGTCCCTCTCCACCGCACAAAAACAGGTTTGAGTGTAGTTCATTTTATTTTGAATCTAATAACACAAAACTTACATTTCTATGTTAAGTACAACTAATTATTTTCTGTAACTCAATATTAAGCTTTAGTACAAGATTGCCTGAATACTTAATTTTGAACTCATTTTTTCTAGACATGACTTTTTTCGTGTTTGATCAAGTTTAAATTTATATAAGTTTAGATCTATTTGACGAAACTGTACAATGTAATTTAGTACATATTACTTTAATGTGTCTTTAGAGATTAATAATATATAGATTATATATTTTTGTAATTTTTTTTAAAAAAATAGTTTGATCAGTGAAATTAGCAATTTTTTTTCCAAAAATTTTTCGAAAAAATTGTTTAGAAAAGAACAAAATTCTGTAAATACAGTTTTTTAAACCCATTCATTTGTATATTAATATGCAAAATTATAGTTTTTCAAAAGTTACTTTCTTGACTTTTATCGAAAATAAGAAAGGTCAAATTTAATAAACGTTTATTTTTATAAAAAAAAGTTATAGTTTTTTAATTGTTTGAAATGTTAATATGCTTTGCACACATGTTTGGAAACAAATTTATAATGCTATCTGCAAAATTAAAGAAAAACGTAGAATGTCTCTCTCTCTCTTATACCTCCTTAAATATATAACTTTTAAATCGAAAACCACAAACTGATTAATTTGAAACAAATACTACAAAATGGATTATTTTTTTTGAATTTATAAACTATGTGCCTCGCATCGTTGGAAATCCTGGAGATTACTTTGATTTGAGAATGGAACTAAAAAGTCGACTTATTAAAATACAAGCAACTTGTAAGAGTTAAACTGTTGAAAAGTAATAAATAAATATATTATATCAATATTTAGATGATAAAACTAAACAAATTCTGAAAGTTTACAAAATTAGGAAGCTAAATGTAAAATAAAAGAAATGAAAATAATGGATTAGTTTCAAGCTAATATTTAAAACAATCGTGTGCTTAAAATGTATATATACAAATAATTTTAACTCATTTAATCAAACCACAAAAGTGAAACTTATAATTTAAATAGAATCTATCACAAAAACAAGACGAATATACTTGATAATCAACATGATACGTAATACGAGTAGCCGGTGCGATGTGTTCTTCCATGTACATCGCACCGACCCGTTTCTTCTGCCACAGTCTTGCGTTGTCCGTTGTGTGTAGTCGGTGCGATGTGTTCTGCCATGCACATCGCACCGACCCGTTTCTTCTGCCGAAGTCTTGCGTCGTCCCTTGAGTGTAGTCGGTGGGATGTGTTCTTCCATGCACATCGCACCGACACCTTTCTTTTGCCACAGTCTTGCGTCGTCCCTTGAGTGTAGTCGGTGCGATGTGTTCTTCCATGTACATCGCACCGACTCCTTTCTTCTGCCACAGTCTTGCGTCGTCCCTTGAGTGTAGTCGGTGCGATGTGTTCTTCCATGCACATCGCACCGACTCCTTTCTTCTGCCACAGTCTTGCGTCGTCCCTTGAGTGTAGTCGGTGCGATGTGTTCTTCCATGTACATCGCACCGACTCCTTTCTTCTGCCACAGTCTTGCGTCGTCCCTTGTGTGTAGTCGGTGCGATGTGTTCTTCCATGCACATCGCACCGACTCCTTTCTTCTGCCACAGTCTTGCGTCGTCCCTTGAGTGTAGTCGGTGGGATGTGTTCTTCCATGCACATCGCACCGACTCCTTTCTTCTGCCACAGTCTTGCGTTGGCCCTTGTGTGTAG
This sequence comes from Troglohyphantes excavatus, assembly GCA_963932185.1. Lineage (NCBI taxonomy): Eukaryota > Metazoa > Arthropoda > Arachnida > Araneae > Linyphiidae > Troglohyphantes > Troglohyphantes excavatus. The sequence goes on along the minus strand of OZ010666.1, from coordinate 61,643,207 downwards.
TCGGTGCGATGTGTTCTGCCATGCACATCGCACCGACCCGGTTCTTCTGACGAAGTCTTGTGTCGTCCCTTGAGTGTAGTCGGTGCGATGTTTTCTTCCATGCACATTGCACCGACCCCTTTCTTCAGCCACAGTCTTGCGTTGTCCCTTGAGTGTAGTCGGTGCGATGTATTCTTACTTGCAGAGCGCATCGACACGTTTCTTCTTCCGATATCTTACGTCGACCCTTGAGTGTATTTGCCATGCGATGTAGAATGCATGTGTCCAATGCACTTCGCAAAGGTCCATTTCTCCTACCGCTAATGCTTATATTAATTATTTTATGTTTAATTTTATAAATATTTTTTTTTTCTAAATGCTACCGTTGTCTTTCGTCGGTATCTGTGAGGCTAGCCGGACAGTTTAGCTTAACTTGTAAATATTTATAAAATTGAGCTTAGATATTGGGGAAATCACTTTTAAAAATGGCTATCCAATTTCTACTAACATTTTTCGGGGGGGAAATATACGGATATAATTATGATGGAATAAGCTCATTAGATATAATTATGATGGAATAATTAATTTTATTATGTTAACGTATTATAAACCTGTGACAAAAAACTTTTTTTATATAATTTTATTTATTATCTTTCTGATATAAACTGAGATAGCGAACAAGACAAGTTTAAGCATATTGGATAGTTTAAGAACAAAGGATGTTCTTAAACATGTTCTTTAACGTTGCATTTGTATTTTAATAAAGGATGTTACACAAATATAATTTTCGACTTCAAAGGCAAAATGGTATACATCCATTTCTGATTTTTAAGTGGCGAGAATGTTGTGTTAAAATCTAAATATTTCTCATATGATATAAACAAAGCCTTTACATTTTCAAATGCAGCAATTGCTTTAGTAACTTGACATTGGAAAGTAGTATCTATTTAAATTTTTTAAACGTTCCCTACATAGTCATATTATGCGAAAACGATTACAAAACTATTTTATAATGAACATCAATTCTTCCTTAAATACTTAATTGTTAATATTTAATAACCATTTAAAATATTTTTCAATGATAAATAAGTAAAGTTTATAAAATAATTTAGAAACGTGTTTTCTAAATCACATAAAATGAAATAATTGTCATAAAACTACCTAAATCAAATGAAATATGCGTTACAAAATTATTAAAGAATAATAGAAGAGTACAATAACTCGGAATGTAAATGTAATGTACATATATTCTTAATAAAAACTGAAATTGCATGTAATATTGCAGATAATAAACTCAGTTTTAATGAGCTTATTACACTCAAAGTGCATCTAAATTTTCTATACATGAAAGAAATGTACTTACATAAAGAAATAAAAAAGTCAGAGAAGGCAGCAGCATGTTTTATGTTCTGGAAAACGGAATATGTCTAAACATCCGAAACTTATTAAAAATGGCGTCCAAATGAGCAAAATTACAACTGTTAGTGTAACTTAATAAAAAATATAATTGTTTTAATATAACAGTACCAATCATTGTTGTTAGTATCAGTGAATTAATATTAAAAGTTTGATTGATGTTAAAACAATACATTTTCTTTTGTTCCGCATGCAATGAAAAATCATTATTGTAACTTTATTATTTATTTAAGAAAGAAATAGATTATACGGGGAAATATACATTTATGTACATTTATACAACAATACAGATGATATGCGAGGTTTACAAAATATTTTTATAGAAACTATAGCAGCTCATGTGTATAGTATAATTAAGGTGTAATAAATTGTCTTTGAACAATAAATAAAACAGCCATGGAAAAAATACAAGTTGTTTAGCAGAATTTTACATTAATTTGATTGCTGATTAATTTAAATAAATAAGATTGTTCAAATGAATATTTGCAGTTCAAGTGTTAAATTAATAATTGCACTTATATTAGCTAACATCAATTCAAGATATTAGAGTATCTCATAACACTGCATATTTTATAGTAAATAAATCACTGCGTTTATACCTTTTATAGAATCATAAACATTTATTGGTCATAATAAAATTTTTGGGTATTTAAGATGAGATTAGGCTAAACTAAAATTAACAACTTACTTATTAGTACTCTGATGTGGTTATAAATAATTAAGGGATTTTTCAAAAAATGCATTTGAAAGTTAGTAGCGTTACTTTAAGGAATGACGAACAGCTATCATAAAAAGTTTCTGCGCCTACTACATAAATTATTTTTATCTACCGCAATAAAAATGAAATTGATATTTTAATTTTACTATTCAAATGACCATTTAACTACAAATTAAAAAAAATGCTTTTTACAAATATATGTACAATATGGATTCTCTGCATAACAAAATGTACTTTGACAAGCTGCATTCCATTCCGATCATGATTATGTCAAAACTAATATACAACTCTTGCCTTTAAATTTTTATTTGGAAGCGACAGAATATTTGGATGCTTAACTTTTGCATTCAGTTTGGGCACTTGATAAGTTATGACTTCCATGCTTTTGAAGAGCAGTGAAAATAAGGCACTCCTTCTTGTTTTGGACTAATTAGCTGACGTCATTCGCATTAGGTGGTCGTGACACAGACGATAAATAGGCGGGATTGAAGACCCTGTTCTTAACTTCAGGTAATGAATGAGGGAAATAAAAGCATAAATTTCTGCGTGCACAAACAATAGGCGCGATTGACGTTGCGATTTGTAAATGCAGGTTTTTAGATAAAGAATGGTAATAAATTATTTTCAGTATGAAGAAATAATTTTTGATTTTCTCTTGTTATATGTTTCATTTACATATTTTGTAAATATCAAAATATTAGTATTGTTATGAAATACAATTGAACTACAGTTATCCAGTTATCTGAATCGATAATTATCCGCATTTTAAAAGTTTATTATTGGTGAATACGCTAGTGTAGAGATAGCGAGTTATTTGACCGATAATTCAAGCAATAATACTGTTTAATACAGTATGCAAGTACAAATTATAAACGGAAAAAGTTTTCATATTTAATAAATTGCATTGCATTCTAAAGCTAAATTCGTTTTTTACTAAGAAACAACCTTTTTTCATGAATTATTTATTATCTGGATATTTGATTATCCGGAAGGGTTCTGATTCCAATGCATCTGGATAATTGGAGTTCTACTTAATCTGAAATGAATTTTTCATATGGAAGAAAAAAAGTAAATAATAGAGAAGACTCAGAAAATAAACACAATTTAACCCAATAATAGTTTTTTTAAATTAAGGTTACATTTAAAAGTCAATTTCATTTCGAAAACCAATAAATTGTAAACATGTTTGTCTAAGGGCCAAGAAGAATACAAATCTTAAATATGTTTCTCGATAAAATTTTTTTCACAAATATCGCATATTAAATTTTGTTGACAGTATTAAAATAAGTATTCAAATAACTTTTTTTACATTTAAATTACTTACTTATAGCAAACCCAAAATATCCAATTTATGCTAGATTGTACCCACTGAATACATGATAATATATGATTGAATATTGTAGCCTAACACTAAATTGATAAATGACAAAAACTGATTGCTAAATGGAAATAAATATATGAATTCATTTAGATGCAATTTCAATACCGATGGTACTTTATTTAAGAAATTCAAAACCTGATGATTTGTGTTCAATATTTTTCTTAAACTATATATAAACTTTCTAGACATATTCTTAACATTTCAAATGAACAATTTTATATTTCCTAGAATGTTTAATCGTTAAAACTTTAATAAATAAATGGTTTCTAGAATATTTTTATGTACTTAATATGATGATACTATTTTTATAAATTATTTCATACACTCAAAGCAATGGCTACAGCATTTCTAAAATATTTTAATCTATTTAATAAGCTCATTCCATGTTTCTAGTATATATTGTATCATTATAATTTAATGAAATATCTGTTTATATCATTGCTATAATCATACAAAAAGACCCAATTCCAACTATAGAAAACGGAATACTGCATTAGAAATCATATCTAATCGCATAGACAGTTTAAACTGAACAATAGAGGAATTGAAATGTTAATTCCTAGTGTGTATTTTCAAAATTGATTGTTTCAACCATAACTCGAGTTATACAATACAACAAACTATTCACAATGACGTAATAATAGTCATGCATTCCATTTGTTTCTAAATTGTTGAGTTTGAGTTTAATTCCGCGAGATATAGTTTGCACTCTAGTAATTTCAATTAGCTTAAATATAAATAATGTTTTAATTTTGAAGTTTAAATGGTATACTGCTGTTTGTGTATTCAATAAAGCAGTTTTTGGTAAATGCAAATAATTCTGAAATTTGAATTAACAAATTTAATCACCTAATTTTTTTATTATAAGATACGACTTTCCACAATTTTAATATAACTGACTTTTATAGACTAAAATGATATACAAGTTATCATAAACAACCGAATTTCTCCCTTTTTATTTGAAATAAGCGAGTTATTTTTGTAGTTTAAATGTATTTAAGTATTTGTCTAGTTATGGTGTGAGATATACATTAAGCCAATTTGATTAATTTCTGTTGATTGGACACATTAATTTTGTATTTTTGTCTATTTTTGAGTTACTGGTACACTACTAATTTCTGAATAACACATTTAAACTAAAAAAATATTTAACAAAAAATTCAACTTGATCACACTATTAAAAAAAAACGTTTGGTTTTATTAAACAACTTTACAAAACAACATCACAACAACACTAAAAAATTACACAAAACACAGATAATTACTTAACACTGAACCTACATTCAGATAGATTTAAAAATGAATAGCTAGACACAAAATGTTAATTATACGTATATGTTATATTAATATAAATTATATATACATGGTGTATGTATATATATATCCTACGAAATATGGAATAAATCGGGAACGGACTAACCGGGAACTTCATCTCTATGTTATGCCAATATCTAGTGCGCCTTACCGGATTCCTTTTCTTACTAGAGACTTGTAGCTTTCGGCGGAATTAGCTCTTTTGGAATAGTTCCAAAGAGGGTAATAGTTAAGTACAAAATAATGATTACATGCTTCATGTTCATGATGTTAATAACCTGATACTTAATATGAGTAATGGACAATAAAAAGGTGATAGTATGTGATCTGCCCTCATGCCAAAATATCGGTCAAGGAAGCTATGAAAATGATAATGCATTCATGGACTTTGACATATTGAAAGCAAATAATAGTTTAATAAAGTTGTTAAATGTTTTTAAAAATTAAGGATCTGCAGTCCTAATACATATATATTATTGTAAATAAAAATTGTTCCATCTTATATCAATTTTCCTAATATATATTTGTCAAAGATTAATAATTCTTAACCCTTCAAGAGGCCTGTTAATTACCGAAACTGTTAATCGTTAAATCGTTTTTTTTTCCTTGAAAGTTTTTTTTTTTTTAATTTTTTTTGAAAAAAAATATTGTTTTTAAAGAAATCCATTTTTATTTAAAGCTAAATCAAATATATTTAAAATAATCGTTTAAATAAAGTATTTATATGTGTATTACTGGAAAAACAATGTTTATTGATTCCATGGCGGAAAGTCCGGAACAGCCGTTTTAATTTTGTACATCAATAACGATTTGTTTTCATTATATTCCATAACGCTATCAAAGTGAAATAGTTCAGTTAATAAAATATTATGAATAAGTGTACATATATGTTTTTGCATTAAACCTTCGCCTATTTAACAAGTTTTAAACGTTGTAACCCTTCTAAAGTAATGTTCTTCATTTCCACGGTTATGCATTGATTTAATATATTACCTATTGATTTTATACCAAATTAAATTTCATTCCACCTGACGGATACAAACATGTTTATCCGTTCGATTATCTCCAGTTTTTCCAGTAGTACACATAATATACAAGTTGGTAAAAAAATCTCTTTTTTAAATAAATTTCTCAAATTTAAAGCATTAGGAAGACTTTTGAAAACCTTCTCAACTTATATAATTAAAAAAAATATTTTCTAAAGAAAAAAAAAACTTTTGGAAATATAAATTAAACTTTTCTGCGGCGAACACAAACCTACAGATTCGAAATTCTGCTCATCCTGTCAGAGTGTTAAAAATCTAAGTTAAACAAGTTGTTTTGATAAAAAAGTACAGAAACTAATTCATTTCTTTCGATTTTATTTCTACTCAACGCTTATCAACAGTAAAAAAAAATACTTCATCACTGTACTTTCAAACACTTTTTCACAAATAAATATTTCTTTATAAACCTCTAAATTGAAATACCAGGTGTATGAAAATCCTTCCATGAAAAACATTCCCTATCCAGCATCAAGGATACTTCAAATATTTGTCATTCTCCTGCAAAACATGTGAAGGCATGAAAAGCAATCAAACAGGATTAAAGCCCCCCCCCCTCTCCCCCGCACACCCCCCCCTGGTTATTTTTCACACCAAATAACTCAATTTAGTGTTTGTCTATACAGCGAAGTGCTGTGAAATATTTGCTGTTGATATAGCTAAAACGATGTCTATTATTTTGTAGCTGCAATTTTTATCCACCGAGAAACATCTGGATGATAAAAATAATTTCATTCCCTACGTTTAGAGAAAAAAAATATAGGAGCTTAACTCGATACTTGCTGAAGTAGGTTTAGTTAGAGTGTATTTGGTGTTGACTTTGAGAGTTGCGGTGACAAATAAATAGAATGGGTTTAAATCTGAATTTTTATTCGAGCTGTAGCTCATAACTCATCTACTGAACTCAGTGCTGTTCATCTACGGATCAAATAGTTTGAGTAATAAAATCGCTCTAATGCAATTTGTTTTAATATGAAAAGTATTCTGTTATACACTTGTTATATTTAAGAAAATATCCGTCTCCAATTTATGCCAATTAAAATATATTCTAGAACTCATAATGGTAAATATAAATTCAAATATAACACTTTTGTGAATCTTCTTTGCTGAGAAAATGTTCGGTTTGGTCAATTAACGTCGCACTAGAGCTGCACAGTGGGCTATTGGCGACGGTTCGGGGTCTATCTTGAAGGAAAGACCCGGGAACACATACACATTCACACACACATTCATTCATACATGCACCTCGTTATTTTAGAACCATGGTCAGATGACAAGGAAACACCTGAACTGGCACCCAACGCTTTCAATAGCGTCGGGACTTTGGACCCCGATAAGAATTTCGTGCACTAGTCCCGTATACGCGCCGTTAATATCTGCGGATGTTCTGGACGACTTTTCTAGTATTTTAATACCGTAGCCAGCAACCCTCCTATCACAAGATCACTACTTTTTTTACTTTTCTTCGTCAAGTCCATCGCCTAGAATCGAACCAGGAATCTTCATATTCCCAGTTGACACTTTTAACCGCTCGGCCACGGAGGTCTCTTTAACACTTTTGTGAATCTTCTTTGCTAAAAAATAATTAAGCTTTTTTAAAACTTTTTACCAACTTAAAATTTTATTAGTATATATTATTCCGTATTTAACCAATACAAATTACGATGAAAAAACGAGATGAATACAATTTAAATTCACAAAAAAATATTATAAAGCTTTTTCACTCACTGCTGCAATAACATCAATGTTATATTTCAAATTAATTCATATGCTAAAATAATCTGTCTAAATAATATACCATTAGAAAAGGTATAATGAAGTTAATTTATACACATTCATATGTAACTTATTTCATAAGTTAGCTGTGATCCCATAATTCTGGGAAATAAATAAAATAATAATAATTAAATATACCTGGATATATTTCTAGTTCCCAAACATTTTACATTTTGTTCGTGAAAAGAGTGTTATATTTTCATTTGTTTAATACTACATGATAAGTGAACCATAAATTAGTTAATTTTATTTTCAAAAGTGTCTATTTTTTCTGATTACTTTTTCAAAAAGTACAATAAAAATATTTTAAAAGTATCAACCACAAACCTTTAAACGTGTTACTTAACCAAGCTAAGGAGACTGCACTACCCATTCTCAGTTTTACGATATAACATCTGAGTTAAAAGTTAATCTTATATAAGTTATATTTTGAGTACACACATTCTGACATCAAGAAGTATTTACTCTATCTCAAGAAGTAGTAAAAATATACTAAAAAGTTATCTCAAACACTCCTCGAAACTTACATTTCTCAAAAACGGGCGAAGCTGGTATATGATACTCCTTTCTCATTCTTAGAACTTGAACTTATGATAGTAATGAAAGACTTGAATAACTCTCAGAGAAAGATAAACACACTCAAATAACTCGATCTAATTTTATTTACCAGAAAATGAGTCCTCTTTTTAATTGGGCATAGTAAAACTGTGATTGGAGTAAAATTGTGAAAATAATATTCCGATTATAAAAGAATTCCGATTATTTACCTTTTCAGAAAGACATATTTTTGGCATTATCTCATTTAAAAAATAATTTAGTAAATATTAGCCAAAAATGAAAATTAAATATTTAAATCGAATTCGAAAAAAATCAAAAGTTCGCTATTCAATTAATGTATTTAGACTAAGTTATCACCAAGTTTATGAAAAGCTATAAGACCAAAAACATTTCTCAGTAAAAAATTTAGTTTTGTGATAAGAAACTAGAGTTTTATTTTAATTGATACCGACATCAAGATTAAACCATTTGTGTGATTCCATTAGTTTAAACTTTGTAACAAACGGCTTAATAAATATTAAGTTTTTTATTGGTTACATAAGTTATGTTGCAAATGGCTAAAGTTATATCAATTTTCCATTTGTGTTTTCTATGGTAGACATATGTTATTCTCTATGTAATGACACATTACTATGTATAAACATTCTTCCTATACATTGCAAGCTCGATATGGACTTTGAATTAATAATATTATTATTTAATAAATTGTAGTAATATATAGGGACGTGCAAGTATTTCTGAGAAATGTACCAAGAAAATATAAATATTATATAGGAAAATGGAAGTAACTTTTTAGTATTATATATTGGACATGGTTGTAATGTAAGTAATTGTTTGTAAAGGTTGCGAATAATATTAAAATAAGTGTTTAGTCGCCATGTCTATATTTAGTTCATTTTAAAATGCTTTCGTTGTTCTTGGTCGAGGGACAGACAGAAGTAGCGATCAAAGGTAATTATATTCGTGAATTATTCGTGAAAAAATATTATATCAATAATGAGAATTACATCCTGAGATTAGATAAAAATTTTGACGGCTCGATACTGGCACCATGCCAATCAGAACTGTATCAACAGTTTCTACGAAAAACTTACATTGCTCAGTTATAGAGACATCAGCATGAAAAGGAGCCAATCGCTTTTGATCCAGTTGATTATGGTCGGAAGATAGTAGATAATCGACACAGTTTCAAGTGGTTCGATGGTGACCAACTACCTCCATCGGTAGAGATCATCACTATAATGATGAGAATACTGCATGTATAACAGACGTTTATTTTCAATTTACACAATTATTTTATTTCTTTTAACTAAAAACATTCTTGATTTTATCAAAAGGCCCTAAAGCAGAACATGATGTACACATAATCACAGGAAATACATATAGATGACTATTCTGAAGCAAGGACATTTGAAGACGATGATCGTGATATTGCCGATAATTTTTACATTTCCAATAATGAGAATATTTATTTTTCTTTAAATAATTAACGTTATTAATATTCATATATGTCATAATAGACCGTATTTTCCACTTTTGAGATATAACGAAATGAAACAAAATAAAACCTAGTCAAATTTTTAATGTTTTCCCGATGTCTGCTAATGATTTCCCAATCAAATCAATTTTACACGACAAGTAACTCGAGTAGGTTATTAGTATGAAAGGTAAGGTTTAAATAAATCCCATTCAGCTGGCACGGTAGTGGTGGAATAACCTTCAGCTGGATGTTTGAAGATACTGCGCGGCGCTCGAATATAATTTAGTGCGCAACCACTTCATAGCCAAAGCTGAAGGTCTTTCCACCACTACCGAGTCAGCTGAATATTATTTTCTTGATTAATACCTAACTAACTATCTCGTATTAAATTTTCATACGGTGTAAAATATTTTGAAAAAACGTGTTTTTTTACATAAACAAACGAGAAGCTGAAGTACAACCCACCCTCAGCATACCAGCTGAATACCCAAAAACATCATAAAATAGTCCAAATAACCCGTAAATAAATTTTCAGCCGATTTTTGATATTACCTATACATTATCTAACTATTTTTACACAAATCAACCGGTGTAAAATGACTAACCAAAAATGTAACTGCCTCCCGGACTATATTATTTGCTTTCAATATGTCAAAGTCCATGAATGCATTACCATTTTCATAGCTTCCTTGACCGATATTTTGGCATGAGGGCAGATCACGTACTATCACCTTTTTATTGTCCATTACTCATATTAAGTATCAGGTTATTAACATCATGAACATGAAGCATATAATCATTATTTTGTACTTAACTATTAAACTCTTTGGAACAATTCCAAAAGAGCTAATTCCGCCTTAAGCTACAAGTATCTAGTAAGAAAATGAATCCGGTAAGGCGCACTAGATATTGACATAACATAGAGACGAAGTTCCTGGGTAGTCCATTCCCGATTTATTCCATATTTCGTAGGATATATAAATATATATATATATATATATATATATACATATATATATATATTCATATAATTGACATTTTGTGTGTAGCTATGCATTTTTAATTCTATCTGATTGTAGGTTCAGTATAAAGCAATTATCTGTGTTTTGTGTAATTGTTTTAGTGTTGTTGCTTTGTAAAGTTGTTTAATAAAAACAAGTTTTTTTTTAATAGTGTGATGAAGTTTAATTTTTAGTTACATATATTTTTCGTTTAAATCTGTCATGCAGAAACTAATGGTGTACCAAGTAACTCAAAAATAGGCTAAAATACAAAATAAATGTGTCCATCAACAGAAATTAATCAAATTGGCCTAATGTATATCGCACTCCATAACTAGACAAATACTTAAATACATTTAAACTACAAAAAAAACTCGCTTATTTCAAATAAAAAGAGAGAAATTCGGTTGTTTATGATAACTTGAATAACATTTAAGTCTATAAAAGTCAGTTATATTAAAATTGTGAAAAGTCATATCTTATAATAAAAAAATTAGGTGATTAAATTTGTTAATTCAAATCTCAGAATTATTTGCATTTACCCAAAACAGTTTTATTGAATACACCAAAAAGCAGTATACAATTTAAACTTTATTTATATTTAAGCTAATTGAAATTACTAGCGCAAACTATATCGCGCGGAATTAAACTCAAACTCAACAATTTAGAAACAAATGGAATGCATAACTATTATTACGTCATTGTGAATAGTTTGTTGTATTGTATAACTCGAGTTATGGTTGACACAATCAATTTTGAAAATACACACTAGGAATTAACATTTCAATTCCTCTATTGTTCAGTTTAAACTGTCTATGCGATTAGATATGATTTCTAATGCAGTATTCCGTTTTCTATAGTTAGCAGAGGGTCTTATTGTATGATTATGGCAATGATATGAACATATATTTCATTAAATTATAATGATGAAATATATACAAGCAGCATAGTATGTGCTTATTAAATAGATTAAAATATTGTAGAAATACTGTAGCCGTAGAATTGAGTGTATGAAATAACTTATAAATAATAGTATAGTCATATTAAGCATTTAAAAATATCCTGAAAACCATTTATATTTATAGTATAAACGTTCATAGACATATTTAACGAAACATATTTAATGTATAAACGTTCTAGGAAGTATAAAATCGTTAATATAAAATTTCAAGAAAATTTTAAAAACTTCACAAATAGTTTAGGAAATTTTTTGAAGTAAAATCATTAGGTTTTGAATTTCTTAAATAAAGTACCTTCGGTATTGAAATTGCATCTATATGAATACATATTTTTATTCCAATTTAGCAATCAAGTTTTGTCATTTATCAATTTAGAATAAGGTTGAAGTATTCAATCATATATTATCATTTATTCAGTGAACACAATCTAGCATAAATTAGATATTTTGGGTTTGCTATAAATAAGTAACTCAAATGTAATAAAAGTTATTTGAATACTTATTTTGATACTCTGAAATTGAAAAAAATTAATATGCAATATGTGTGAAAACAATTTTTATAGAGAAACATATTAAAGATTTGTATTCTTCTCGGGCCGTAGATAAACATGTTTACAGTTTCTTGGTTTTGCAAATAAAATTGACTTTTAAATGCGACCTGAATTTAATAAAACTATTATTGGGTTAAATTGTGTTTATTTTTTAAGTCTTTTCTATTATTTACTTATTTTCCTCCATATGAACAATTTATTTCAGATTAAGAAGAACTCCAATTATCCAGATCTATTGGAATCAGACCCCTTTCGGATAATCGAATATCCAGATAATAAATAATTCATGAAAAAAGGTTGTTTCTTAGTAAAAAACGAATTCAGCTTTAGAATGCAATTTAATGAATTTAATGAAACTTTTTCGTTTACAATTTATACTTGCATACTGTATTAAACAGTATTATTGCTTGAGTTATCGGTCAAATAACTCGCTATCTCAACACTAGCGTATTTTTTTTTATCATTCACAGATAAGAAACTTTTAAAATGCGGATAATTGGCGATCCGGATAACTGGATAATTTTAGTTCAACTGTATTTCATAACAATGTTAATATTTTGATATTTACAAAATATGTAAATGAAACATGTAACAAGAGAAAATCAAAAATTATTTCTTCCTACTCAAAATAATTTATTAGCATTCTTTTTCTAAAAACCTGCATTTACAAATTGCAACGTCAATCGCGCCTATTGTTTGTGCACGCAGAAATTTATGCTTTTATTTTCCTCATTCATTACCTGAAGTTAAGAACAGGGCCTTCAAACCCGCCTATTTATCGTCTGTGTCACGACCACCTAATGCGAATGACGTCAGCTAATTACTCCAAAACAAGAAGGGGTGCCTTATTTTCACTGCTCTTCAAAAGTATGGAAATCATAACTTGTCAAGTGCCCAAACTGAATGCAAAAGTTAAGCATCCAAGTATTCTGTCGCATCCAAATAAAAATTTAAAGGCAAGAGTTGTATATTAGTTTTGACATAATCACGATCGGAATAGAATGCAGCTTGTCAAAGTACATTTTGTTATGCAGACAATCCTTATTGTACATATATTTGTTAAGTGCATTTTTTTTAATTTGAGGTTAAATGGTAATTTGAATAGTAAAATTTAAATATCCATTTCACTTTAATTGCGGTAGGTAAAAATAATGTGTTTAGTTGACGCAGACACTTTTTACGATAGCTTTTCGTTGTTCCTTAAAGTGACGCTACAAACTTTCAAATGCAATTTTTTGAAAAATACTTAATTATCTTAACCAAATCAGGACACTAATAAGTAAGTTGTTAATTTTAGTTTAGCCTAATCTCATCTTAAATACCCAAACATTTTATAATGAGCAATAAATGTTTATGTTTCTATAAAAAGTATAAACGCAGTGATTTATTTACTATAAAATATGCAGTGTTATGAGATACTCTAATATCTTGAATTGATGTTATCTAATATAAGGGCATTTATTATTTTAACACTTGAACTGCAAATATACCTTAAAACAACCTTATTTATTTAAATTAATCAGCAATCAAATTAATGTAAAATTCTGCTAAACAACTTGTATTTTTTCTATGGCTGTTTTATTTATTGTTTAAAGACAATTTATTACACCTTAATTATATTATACACATGAGCTGCTATAGTTTCTATAAAAATATTTTGTAAATCGCGCATATCATCTGTATTGTTGTATAATGTAAGAGTATGGTTTTTACAACTAACTTGGCCATGTAGTGAACTCCCATGGCTAACCGCTTTGTTTCATGTCAAAGTTGTAAAGATAATTATCATTTTCCCCGTATAATTTCCTTATTTCTTAAATTACAGGAAATGTTAATAAATATAGTTACAACAATGCTTTTTCATGCCATGCGGAACAAAATAAAGTATATTGTTTTAACAGCAATCAAACTTTTGATATTCATTCATTGATACTTACAACAATGATTGGTACTGTTATATTAAAACAATTATATTTTTTATTAAGTTACACTAACAGTTGTAATTTTGCTCATTTGGAAGCCATTTTTAATAAGTTTCGGATGTTTAGACAGATTCCGTTTTCCAGAATATAAAACATGCCGCTGAATTCTCGGACTTCTTTATTTCTAAATGTAAGTACATTTCTTTCATGTTTAGAAAATTTAGATGCACACTCAAGGGACAACGCAAGACTGTGGCAGAAGAAAGGGGTCGGTGCAATGTGCATGGAAGAACACATCGCACCGACTACACTCAAGGGACGACACAAGACTTCGTCAGAAGAACCGGGTCGGTGCGATGTGCATGGCAGAACACATCGCACCGACTACACACAAGGGACAACGCAAGACTGTGGCAGAAGAAAGGAGTCGGTGCGATGTGCATGGAAGAACACATCCCACCGACTACACTCAAGGGACGACGCAAGACTGTGGCAGAAGAAAGGAGTCGGTGCGATGTGCATGGAAGAACACATCGCACCGACTACACACAAGGGACGACGCAAGACTGTGGCAAAAGAAAGGTGTCGGTGCGATGTGCATGGAAGATCACATCGCACCGACTACACTCAAGGGACGACGCAAGACTTCGTCAGAAGAACCGGGTCGGTGCGATGTGCATGGCAGAACACATCGCACCGACTACACACAAGGGACAACGCAAGACTGTGGCAGAAGAAAGGAGTCGGTGCGATGTGCATGGAAGAACACATCCCACCGACTACACTCAAGGGACGACGCAAGACTGTGGCAGAAGAAAGGAGTCGGTGCGATGTGCATGGAAGAACACATCGCACCGACTACACTCAAGGGACGACGCAAGACTGTGGCAAAAGAAAGGTGTCGGTGCGATGAGCATGGAAGAACACATCGCACCGACTACACTCAAGGGACGACACAAGACTTCGACAAAAGAACCGGGTCGGTGCGATGTGCATGGCAGAACACATCGCACCGACTACACACAACGGAAAACGCAAGACTGTGGCAGAAGAAAGGGGTAAGTGCGATGTGCATGGAAGAACACATCCCACCGACTACACTCAAGGGACAACGCAAGACTGTGGCAGAAGAAACGGGTCGGTGCGATGTACATGGAAGAACACATCGCACCGGCTACTCGTATTACGTATCATGTTGATTATCAAGTATATTCGTCTTGTTTTTGTGATAGATTCTATTTAAATTATAAGTTTCACTTTTGTGGTTTGATTAAATGAGTTAAAATTATTTGTATATATACATTTTAAGCACACGATTGTTTTAAATATTAGCTTGAAACTAATCCATTATTTTCATTTCTTTTATTTTACATTTAGCTTCCTAATTTTGTAAACTTTCAGAATTTGTTTAGTTTTATCATCTAAATATTGAAATAATATATTTATTTATTACTTTTCAACAGTTTAACTCTTACAAGTTGCTTGTATTTTAATAAGTCGACTTTTTAGTTCCATTCTCAAATCAAAGTAATCTCCAGGATTTCCAACGATGCGAGGCACATAGTTTATAAATTCAAAAAAATAATCCATTTTGTAATATTTGTTTCTAATTCATCAGTTCCTGGTTTTCGATTTAAAAGTTATATATTTAAGGAGGTATAAGAGAGAGAGAGAGAGACATTCTAGGTTTTTCTTTAATTTTGCAGATAGTATTATAAATTTGTTTTCACACATGTGTGCAAAGCATATTAACATTTCAAACATTTAAAAAACTATAACTTTTTTTTATAAAAATAAACGTTTATTAAATTTGACCTTTCTTATTTTTGATATAAGTCAATAAAGTAACTTTTGAAAAACTATAATTTTGCATTTTTATAAACAAAAGAATGGGTTTAACAAACTGTATTTACAGATTTTTGTTCTTTGCAAAACTATTTTTTCAAATTTTTTTTTGAAAAAATCGCTAATTTCATTGATCAAACTATTTTTAAAAAAAACATTTCAAAAATATATAATCTATATATTATTAATCTCTAATATAATCTATATATAATAATATAGTTTTCGCAACATAATTAAAAAATATTTTTTTATGCAGTGAATAGGGATCGCATAAAAAAAGTCTCACGTAGAAAATAACTCAAAACCTTACGAAATATCTAGGAATTGCTTTTTTAACCGAAATCAAAACACGAGGGCTTGACAGCTACTTGGAATCTCGCCATATATTTTGTAATCTGATTTAGAAAATACACATGCAAAAATTTTTAAATACTTTATTTACATATGTACTTATTTTGCACATACAAAACTTTTCAAAACGTATAACCATTAACCTTCGTAGTCTGACAATACGCGAATTTGGTTCAAAATCGCTTTCGTCACTTGAAGATAGTACCTCGCACTCGTTTAGAGTTGACTTTTTTTCAGTTACCATGTAGTCAGGGATCAGTTTTTGCAACGACTGTTGTTTCACTAGACGCTTGTATATGTCTCGGTAGCCAGATAATCAATTATGTTCCAATTTGATTGAAATTTTCATGTACCGTACAAAAAAAAAAGACCGCACAAAAATAGTTTTGAGTGTATTTTTTAAATCAATAAAATATTTTTTTGGTATAGGACACATATTCGTGTCTCATATCCCTTTAATAGAAAAGCCTTTCTGGGGAAAATATTTATATTGAACATTATTATTTTTTAGTGAACATAGGAGACAATGGCTCAATTTCGGTTTTAAAAATCCCGTAGTCATTATGCAAATCACGGCCATCAAATGGATATAACAAGTCCCACAATTGGCACACTGTCTGCAATGTGATTGCTTAGTGACATCATCTCAATGGGCTGCTACTCTGGGTTCATGTACTAGTAACTCGCAGCTATCGCGCGTGACATTGCAATACTGTCGTGGCCAATTCGTCATATTAGTTGTTAGAGATACCACTGTTCATTATTCCTTAATGGAATCTGCAAACAGTTCAAGTGGTTGCTTCACAAGACGTGCGAATCAATTCAATTAATGAGGAGTTGTCGTTTGAAAGTAGCTTAATTATTATATTTTTGTAGAAAATTCAATTATTCAGTTGTCAGGAAACCGATAAGGAAAATAAAAAATTAAGGAAAATAAATTGAAAATGACGTATTTGCACTAAATTGAGTTATTTTGCCGCACTTTATATTAAAAATGAATTTGACTAATAAAGCAAATATAATTGATAGTTAAAAATCACCCGAATATTACTCAACAAAATGAATAATTTATTATGCATTAGTTGGTCTTCCAATTACACTCTTCATTAAAATGATGATTTACAGTATTTATCTAAGTGTATAAAATAATGTTTGTACATATCAAATCTAAATAAGAGTAAAGTAACTTGATATTCTTCCATCATTATTTCACTCCATAGTTCAAACTTAAACAATTTAATAGATTAATACCAGGTTTTTGCTATTCTAGTATTCCAATATTGCACCATTATGTCTGTTTGTATCTATTTTTCTTCTTCATATTTATTTTTGATTTATGATTTTCTGATCGCAAATAAAAAGTTTTCACAAATTCATATGTAAAAAAATTTTTCGCATAAGAGGTGGGTTACATTAGATAATTTGTAAAATATATACGGTAAATCCACATTACATTAAATAAGATCATACTGTCCAGATTGAAGTAGGGAGATTTACTAAAAATCTTTTAGTGCACTAAACAATGAAACAAATAGAAAAGTTAGTGAAAGAAAACAATACATATAACGCACAAAAACATAAATAAAAAAATAAAAAAATTAATTTTACTACAATTAATATTAAATTACTTAAGTATTCAATAAATACTTTAACATGGGTTATTAAAAAATAGCTTAGGCCGGCAAAGAGAGATTTTAAAATTACGAACCACAGTAAAAAGATGTTTGGTATTTAAAAAAATACGCAAGCTTTTTGTAACAGCCCACACCTCTTTTTAATCAAGCTATTCAGCTATTTTCATGCTGAACTAAACAATTCGTATCGCTAATTTAAAAATTTACCAAAAGTATTTTTGTTGGATTCTTAATTACTTTTGTTTCGTTATTTTCCCGTGAGGTGTCAGCACCTCTCGGATTGTATTTTAACATTTAAAATTTTATTTTGAATCTGGCAATGAACAACTATTTTTTAGATTTGTTTTGAATTTGAATGGCGGTGGTCGCTTGTAGTCGGCCTCCTGCAAATTTACTTTTCTCATTTTGAATTGTTGCATTTATGTAGTGTGGTGTATCTTACTTCGTAACGATTAACAATAAACAAATCGTTTGACATTTAGCTATCGACGCGTCTTAGTTTTTCACCACAACAACTACGCTCATTTTATGGTCCGTCTCCGCTGCAGTAAACCCAGCTTTTTGCCACTGCTCTATTGTGACTGTATTAGTTTTTGTTCCGTTTAGTATCGCTCTACACGGGACACCTGTGATCATCTAGCTATCACGTTCGACTTTTGTAATCGACGCTGCTACCGATTCTTGATGTTGTTTTAGTTTTTGTTTGGAAGACACCATTTTGCCACTGTCGTACAAGTTTCGCTTTTGGAAGTCATCGTTCTTTACATTTTCTCATGGTACATGGAACACAGACTGATATTCAATTTCAAGTTTCGCTTCCTTCATTTGTGATTTTTCTACTGTGTTCTGCTCGTCTGTGTGCAAGATTGTGCCAGTGTGTTGTCATGTTGGCGGCAACAAATTTCGGTTTAGTGTCAAGTTCTTCACTTATCAAGGTTTTAGGCTATGTGTGATGTTCTTTTGTGCCATTTGACGTCATGATTGGCGGCGTCAAAAAATTATATTTCGTGCCAAGAAAATTAGTGTTGTATCAAGAACAACTGTTTGGAGTGAGTGGGTTTTGGTTTTACATGCTATTCATTTTGGTTTTCATTGTTCACGTTTGCATTAGAATTTATGTTCTTTAGTGTTTTATTTATTTGTATATTATGAATCATCTAAACAAAAGTAAGAAGGTGCTTTATGCATCATTAAATAAATTAGAAGAAAATGTGGATGGTGATACTTTTGGGAGAGACATTGATAAGGTCACTTTGTTTTCATGTAAGGTAAACGATTTGGAAAAAAAGTTTTATGATCTTTTTGAGAAGTTCTTTGATACCTGTAAAGAAAATCAGTTAGATGCCTTTGTATCTGAATCTTTGGTTGTTCAGGATACTATTGATAATCTAAAATTAACTTTACTCCATCTTACAAAAAAGCTAGAACCTGTTAACACTGCAAGTTTTTCACAACAACAGGTACTTAGTGTCAAGCTCCCTGAGTTTCACATTCCACAGTTTTCTGGCAACTCGAATATAGAATGGCTCTCCTTCAGTGATCTCTTTTGGGCAAGCATTGGTCAAAGTAACCAAATTTCTCAAGGGCAAAAATTACAATATTTGAAGGGTTCCTTGTGTGGGGATGCCCTTCGTGTCATCCAATCCCTTCAAATCTCGGATGCTAATTTTGAAATTGCCTGGAATCTACTGAAAGAGAGGTATTCAAACAAACGTGAACTTGTGTTTGTATTGCTAGAAAGGCTCATGTCTATGCAACAGTTGAACACTGAAAATTCTCAAGCTCTCTTGACCATAGTTGATTCCACTAAGGAAATTGTTCGTTCACTGGAGAGCATGGACATGAGCATTGAAGGCTTTGCTGACACGATTGTTTTATATTGTGTGATTCAGAAACTGGACCCATCCACACGTTCCTGGTGGGAAAGAAGTTTGGAATTCGAAAGTATACCAAAATTAACCCAGTTGTTGCAATTTCTCACCACTCACTCCCGAACATTGCAACAATACAAGGGCCAAGTTAATAAACGACAAGATAGAGTTTCAACGTACACTGCACAGGTTGTACCTAGTCAAGGTCAATGCCCCTTTTGTGATTCACCTCATAGTATTTTCAATTGTGATGAATTCAAGAATTCATGTGTTCAAGATTAAAAACTTTAACTGCTCGAATACTGGCACCGTGACAATCAGAGCTGTATCAACACTTTTTACGAACAACTTACATTGCTCAGTTATGGAGCCATTAACATAAAAAAATGTAATAATTTAAGATCCAGTTGGTTATGGTTGGGAGATAGTAGATAATTAATACAGTTTCAAATGGTTCGAAGATGACCAGCTACGTCCATCGATAGAGAGCATCACTAAAGATGAGAATAATGCAGGTATAACTGACGTTTATTTTTAATTTACACAATTATTTTATTAATTTTATCTAAAAACATTCTTCATTTTATCAAATAGCCCTGAAGCAGATCATGATGCACACATATCACAAGAAATCGATGTTGATGAATATTCTGAAGAAAGTTCACTGAAAGACGATGATCCAGATGATTATATATTTCCGATAATTAGAATATTCAGTTTTTCTTCAAATTATTATTGTTATTAATATTCATATATGTCATAATAAGCCAGATTTTCCGCTTTTAAGCTTGATATGTAACTAGGGCTAACAGACGTCCCGGTTTCGCCAGGAAAGTCCCATGTTTTCGCCATTGCCCCGGGAGGTTCCCTGGTTGACTCAAGTCCAGATATTTTCCATCATTCATACATATGAGCCCAGTTCACATACGCCCTAAAACATAGTATTTCTTTTGAAAATCCCCGTTACCGGTGTAAAAATATCCCTATTTATCGCTGGTGCGATTGATTGTCCCAGATCCCCCCCCCCCCCCCCGATATTTCTTTTTGTAGCATTGCTAGAACCACTCTCCCCTCTCGTCAAGCGGTTTATTCAGAGCTAAAAAACTAGTCAAAGTTTGAATGTTTTCCCGATGTTTGCTAATGATTTCCCAATCAAATCAATTTTACACGACACGAAACTCGAGTATGTTATTAGCAGTGGCGGATTTAACAGGCGGCAAATGGACAGTTGCCGCCAGGGCCCCATGTCTTGAGTCCATTTGGGCCCCCCTTGACTCCAGAAATGAAAAAAAGGATAGAAACAAAAATAATTCTTCAATGTTTTAGCATATTTTATTAAACAGATTACTGTATTTTTCTGTATGGCTTCCCTTGCGCTTTCTCATACGAGTAGATAGGGGCCCTTCTTCGACTGGCCGGGGCCCACACCTCTTTACAGGGCCGATTACCGAAAGGTCCCGTGGAGATAGTTCTTACTCTTCACATTTCAGAGAAGCCCTCAAAACCGCTACAAGCAAATTCGGGGCCCTGCGCATGGCCTCTTAGCAGACACAAGACCCTGTGCAAATGTAACAGCGGGATACCATGAACTATAATATAGATTTAAGATTTATAATATTTTTATTAGATTTTAAGATTCTTATTATTTTGTGGAGGCACTATAGAAAATTATACTCGAAAATTAAACCCACACATTTTAGGTGCTTTTCTTATCATTATTTTAAATATTTATTTTAAAATTAAAAACTGTTGCAAAACAGTGTAATATAAATAAAATTAAACAATAATAAATTATTTTAGAATGAAAAAAAAGTTTGAAACCCTGTGTGAAGGCACCGATAGCACACCCCTACGGGCAGTCCTGCTCGCATATACTATAAAAACATATAACGGGTTTTATTAAAATATAAATACAACGTTATAATACGCAATAAAAATCCATATTATCCGGACTTGTTTCGGGAGATACATCTCCCTTCATCAGCAGAAAATGAAAAGTCTGTGTGTCCCCCAGTATAGTTTTTCTACGTCTCTTAGGCAACGAAACCTCCTTCCCCCATGTCACGATGTCATAGTCCCACATGATAAACTCCTTCCCCCAAGGGTACGTGAAGTAAATTGAAAACTGGGCCCATCGAAAGCTTTGCCGCTTGTGCCTTTTCTCTTAAATCCGCCACTGGTTATTAGTATGAAAGGTAAGGTTTAAAAAAATACCATTCAGATGAGTGGTGGAATGATCTTCAGCTTTGAAGATACTGCGCGGCGCTCGTATATAATTTAGTGCGCAACCACTTTATAGCTAAAGCTGAAGGTCTTTCCACCACTACCGAGCCAGCTGAATATTATTTTCTTGATTTACACCTAAATAACTATCACATATTAAATTTTCATACGGTGTAAAATATTTTGAAAAAACGTGTTTTTTTACATAAACAAACGAGAAGCTGAAGTACAACCCACCCACAGCATACCAGCTGAATACCCAAAAACATCATAAAATAGTCCAAATAACCCGTAAATAAATTTTCAGCCGGTGTAAAATATTTTTATTTTTGAACTTTTTTTACATGTTCCGAACGCCCCCACGCCTACACCCACCCGAACTGGACCAGCTGAATTAGGTTTTATAGGTTATCTATCCAAGACCAATTACTGGTAAGAAAATCAGCCGGTGTAAAATAATCATCCCAAAATGTTGCTGCCTCCCGGTCTAATAGTTTAATAAAGTTGTTAAATGATTTTAAAATTAAGGATATGCAGTTATAATACATACAAATTACTGTAAATAAAAATTGTTCCATCTTATATCAATTTTCCTAATAGATTTGTCAAAGATTAATAATTCTTAACCCTTCAAGAGGCCTATTAATTACCGAAACTGTTAACCGTTAAATCGTTTTTTTTTCCTTGAATTTTTTTTTTTTAAATTATCTTTTTGAAAAAAAATATTGTTTTTAAAGAAATTCATTTTTATTTAAAGCTAAATCAAATATATTTAAAATAGTACGTAAAATAAAGTATTTATATGTGTATTACTGGAAAACAATATTTATTGATTCCATGGCGGAAAGTCCGGAACAGCCGTTTTAATTTTGTACATCAATAACGATTTTTTTTCATTATATTCCATAACGCTATCAAAGTGGAAGAGTTCAGTTAATAAAATATTATAAATAAGTATACATAAAGGTTTTTGCATTAAACCTACGCCTATTTAACAAATTTTAAACGTTGTAACCCTTCTAAAGTAATGTTCTTCATTTCTACATTTATACATTGATTTAATATATTACCTATTGATTTTATACAAAATTAAATTTCATTCCTCCTGACGGATACAAACGTGTTTATCCGTTCGATTATCTCCAGTTTTTCCAGTAGTACACATAATATACAAGTTGGTAAAAAAATCTCTTTTTTTAAATAATTTCTTTACTTTAAAGCATTAGGAAGACTTTTGAAAACCTTCTCAACTTATATAATTAAAAAAAATATTTTCTAAAGAAAAAAAAAACGTTTTGGAAATATAAATTAAACTTTTCTGCGGCGAACACAAACCTACAGATTCGAAATTCTGCTCATCCTGTCAGAGTGTTAAAAATCTAAGTTAATCAAGTTGTTTTGATAAAAAAGTACAGAAACTAATTCATTTCTTTCGATTTTATTTCTACTCAACGCTTATCAACAGTAAAAAAAAATACTTCATCACTGTACTTTCAAACACTTTTTCACAAATAAATATTTCTTTATAAACCTCTAAATTGAAATACCAGGTGTATGAAAATCCTTCCACGAAAAACATTCCCTATCCAGCATCAAGGATACTTCAAATATTTGTCATTCTCCTGCAAAACATGTGAAGGCATGAAAAGCAATCAAACAGGATTAAAGCCCCCCCCCCCCCCCCGCTCTCCCCCGCACACCCCCCTGGTTATTTTTCACACCAAATAACTCAATTTAGTGTTTGTCTATACAGCGAAGTGCTGTGAAATATTTGCTGTTGATATAGCTAAAAGGATGTCTATTATTTTGTAGCTGCAATTTTTATCCACCGAGAAACATCTGGATGATAAAAATAATTTCATTCCCTACGTTTAGAGAAAAAAAATATAGGAGCTTAACTCGATACTTGCTGAAGTAGGTTTAGTTAGAGTGTATTTGGTGTTGACTTTGAGAGTTGCGGTGACAAATAAATAGAATGGGTTTAAATCTGAATTTTTATTCGAGCTGTAGCTCATAACTCATCTACTGAACTCAGTGCTGTTCATCTACGGATCAAATAGTTTGAGTAATAAAATCGCTATAAATTCAAATATAACACTTTTGTGAATCTTCTTTGCTAAGAAATAGTTCGGTTTGGTCAATTAACGTCGCACTAGAGCTGCACAGTGGGCTATTGGCGACGGTTCGGGGTCTTTCTTGAAGGAAAGACCCGGGAACACATTCACACACACATTCATTCATACATGCACCTCGTTATTTTAGAACCATGGTCAGATGACAAGGAAACACCTGAACTGGCACCCAACGCTTTCAATAGCGTCGGGACTTTGGACCCCGATAAGAATTTCGTGCACTAGTCCCGTATACGCGCCGTTAATATCTGCGGATGTTCTGGACGACTTTTCTAGTATTTTAATACCGTAGCCAGCAACCCTCCTATCACAAGATCACTACTTTTTTTACTTTTCTTCGTCAAGTCCATCGCCTAGAATCGAACCAGGAATCTTCATATTCCCAGTTGACACTTTTAACCGCTCGGCCACGGAGGTCTCTTTAACACTTTTGTGAATCTTCTTTGCTAAAAAATAATTAAGCTTTTTTAAAACTTTTTACCAACTTAAAATTTTATTAGTATATATTATTCCGTATTTAACCAATACAAATTACGATGAAAAAACGAGATGAATACAATTTAAATTCACAAAAAAATATTATAAAGCTTTTTCACTCACTGCTGCAATAACATCAATGTTATATTTCAAATTAATTCATATGCTAAAATAATCTGTCTAAATAATATACCATTAGAAAAGGTATAATGAAGTTAATTTATACACATTCATATGTAACTTATTTCATAAGTTAGCTGTGATCCCATAATTCTGGGAAATAAATAAAATAATAATAATTAAATATACCTGGATATATTTCTAGTTCCCAAACATTTTACATTTTGTTCGTGAAAAGAGTGTTATATTTTCATTTGTTTAATACTACATGATAAGTGAACCATAAATTAGTTAATTTTATTTTCAAAAGTGTCTATTTTTTCTGATTACTTTTTCAAAAAGTACAATAAAAATATTTTAAAAGTATCAACCACAAACCTTTAAACGTGTTACTTAACCAAGCTAAGGAGACTGCACTACCCATTCTCAGTTTTACGATATAACATCTGAGTTAAAAGTTAATCTTATATAAGTTATATTTTGAGTACACACATTCTGACATCAAGAAGTATTTACTCTATCTCAAGAAGTAGTAAAAATATACTAAAAAGTTATCTCAAACACTCCTCGAAACTTACATTTCTCAAAAACGGGCGAAGCTGGTATATGATACTCCTTTCTCATTCTTAGAACTTGAACTTATGATAGTAATGAAAGACTTGAATAACTCTCAGAGAAAGATAAACACACTCAAATAACTCGATCTAATTTTATTTACCAGAAAATGAGTCCTCTTTTTAATTGGGCATAGTAAAACTGTGATTGGAGTAAAATTGTGAAAATAATATTCCGATTATAAAAGAATTCCGATTATTTACCTTTTCAGAAAGACATATTTTTGGCATTATCTCATTTAAAAAATAATTTAGTAAATATTAGCCAAAAATGAAAATTAAATATTTAAATCGAATTCGAAAAAAATCAAAAGTTCGCTATTCAATTAATGTATTTAGACTAAGTTATCACCAAGTTTATGAAAAGCTATAAGACCAAAAACATTTCTCAGTAAAAAATTTAGTTTTGTGATAAGAAACTAGAGTTTTATTTTAATTGATACCGACATCAAGATTAAACCATTTGTGTGATTCCATTAGTTTAAACTTTGTAACAAACGGCTTAATAAATATTAAGTTTTTTATTGGTTACATAAGTTATGTTGCAAATGGCTAAAGTTATATCAATTTTCCATTTGTGTTTTCTATGGTAGACATATGTTATTCTCTATGTAATGACACATTACTATGTATAAACATTCTTCCTATACATTGCAAGCTCGATATGGACTTTGAATTAATAATATTATTATTTAATAAATTGTAGTAATATATAGGGACGTGCAAGTATTTCTGAGAAATGTACCAAGAAAATATAAATATTATATAGGAAAATGGAAGTAACTTTTTAGTATTATATATTGGACATGGTTGTAATGTAAGTAATTGTTTGTAAAGGTTGCGAATAATATTAAAATAAGTGTTTAGTCGCCATGTCTATATTTAGTTCATTTTAAAATGCTTTCGTTGTTCTTGGTCGAGGGACAGACAGAAGTAGCGATCAAAGGTAATTATATTCGTGAATTATTCGTGAAAAAATATTATATCAATAATGAGAATTACATCCTGAGATTAGATAAAAATTTTGACGGCTCGATACTGGCACCATGCCAATCAGAACTGTATCAACAGTTTCTACGAAAAACTTACATTGCTCAGTTATAGAGACATCAGCATGAAAAGGAGCCAATCGCTTTTGATCCAGTTGATTATGGTCGGAAGATAGTAGATAATCGACACAGTTTCAAGTGGTTCGATGGTGACCAACTACCTCCATCGGTAGAGATCATCACTATAATGATGAGAATACTGCATGTATAACAGACGTTTATTTTCAATTTACACAATTATTTTATTTCTTTTAACTAAAAACATTCTTGATTTTATCAAAAGGCCCTAAAGCAGAACATGATGTACACATAATCACAGGAAATACATATAGATGACTATTCTGAAGCAAGGACATTTGAAGACGATGATCGTGATATTGCCGATAATTTTTACATTTCCAATAATGAGAATATTTATTTTTCTTTAAATAATTAACGTTATTAATATTCATATATGTCATAATAGACCGTATTTTCCACTTTTGAGATATAACGAAATGAAACAAAATAAAACCTAGTCAAATTTTTAATGTTTTCCCGATGTCTGCTAATGATTTCCCAATCAAATCAATTTTACACGACAAGTAACTCGAGTAGGTTATTAGTATGAAAGGTAAGGTTTAAATAAATCCCATTCAGCTGGCACGGTAGTGGTGGAATAACCTTCAGCTGGATGTTTGAAGATACTGCGCGGCGCTCGAATATAATTTAGTGCGCAACCACTTCATAGCCAAAGCTGAAGGTCTTTCCACCACTACCGAGTCAGCTGAATATTATTTTCTTGATTAATACCTAACTAACTATCTCGTATTAAATTTTCATACGGTGTAAAATATTTTGAAAAAACGTGTTTTTTTACATAAACAAACGAGAAGCTGAAGTACAACCCACCCTCAGCATACCAGCTGAATACCCAAAAACATCATAAAATAGTCCAAATAACCCGTAAATAAATTTTCAGCCGATTTTTGATATTACCTATACATTATCTAACTATTTTTACACAAATCAACCGGTGTAAAATGACTAACCAAAAATGTAACTGCCTCCCGGACTATATTATTTGCTTTCAATATGTCAAAGTCCATGAATGCATTACCATTTTCATAGCTTCCTTGACCGATATTTTGGCATGAGGGCAGATCACGTACTATCACCTTTTTATTGTCCATTACTCATATTAAGTATCAGGTTATTAACATCATGAACATGAAGCATATAATCATTATTTTGTACTTAACTATTAAACTCTTTGGAACAATTCCAAAAGAGCTAATTCCGCCTTAAGCTACAAGTATCTAGTAAGAAAATGAATCCGGTAAGGCGCACTAGATATTGACATAACATAGAGACGAAGTTCCTGGGTAGTCCATTCCCGATTTATTCCATATTTCGTAGGATATATAAATATATATATATATATATATATATATACATATATATATATATTCATATAATTGACATTTTGTGTGTAGCTATGCATTTTTAATTCTATCTGATTGTAGGTTCAGTATAAAGCAATTATCTGTGTTTTGTGTAATTGTTTTAGTGTTGTTGCTTTGTAAAGTTGTTTAATAAAAACAAGTTTTTTTTTAATAGTGTGATGAAGTTTAATTTTTAGTTACATATATTTTTCGTTTAAATCTGTCATGCAGAAACTAATGGTGTACCAAGTAACTCAAAAATAGGCTAAAATACAAAATAAATGTGTCCATCAACAGAAATTAATCAAATTGGCCTAATGTATATCGCACTCCATAACTAGACAAATACTTAAATACATTTAAACTACAAAAAAAACTCGCTTATTTCAAATAAAAAGAGAGAAATTCGGTTGTTTATGATAACTTGAATAACATTTAAGTCTATAAAAGTCAGTTATATTAAAATTGTGAAAAGTCATATCTTATAATAAAAAAATTAGGTGATTAAATTTGTTAATTCAAATCTCAGAATTATTTGCATTTACCCAAAACAGTTTTATTGAATACACCAAAAAGCAGTATACAATTTAAACTTTATTTATATTTAAGCTAATTGAAATTACTAGCGCAAACTATATCGCGCGGAATTAAACTCAAACTCAACAATTTAGAAACAAATGGAATGCATAACTATTATTACGTCATTGTGAATAGTTTGTTGTATTGTATAACTCGAGTTATGGTTGACACAATCAATTTTGAAAATACACACTAGGAATTAACATTTCAATTCCTCTATTGTTCAGTTTAAACTGTCTATGCGATTAGATATGATTTCTAATGCAGTATTCCGTTTTCTATAGTTAGCAGAGGGTCTTATTGTATGATTATGGCAATGATATGAACATATATTTCATTAAATTATAATGATGAAATATATACAAGCAGCATAGTATGTGCTTATTAAATAGATTAAAATATTGTAGAAATACTGTAGCCGTAGAATTGAGTGTATGAAATAACTTATAAATAATAGTATAGTCATATTAAGCATTTAAAAATATCCTGAAAACCATTTATATTTATAGTATAAACGTTCATAGACATATTTAACGAAACATATTTAATGTATAAACGTTCTAGGAAGTATAAAATCGTTAATATAAAATTTCAAGAAAATTTTAAAAACTTCACAAATAGTTTAGGAAATTTTTTGAAGTAAAATCATTAGGTTTTGAATTTCTTAAATAAAGTACCTTCGGTATTGAAATTGCATCTATATGAATACATATTTTTATTCCAATTTAGCAATCAAGTTTTGTCATTTATCAATTTAGAATAAGGTTGAAGTATTCAATCATATATTATCATTTATTCAGTGAACACAATCTAGCATAAATTAGATATTTTGGGTTTGCTATAAATAAGTAACTCAAATGTAATAAAAGTTATTTGAATACTTATTTTGATACTCTGAAATTGAAAAAAATTAATATGCAATATGTGTGAAAACAATTTTTATAGAGAAACATATTAAAGATTTGTATTCTTCTCGGGCCGTAGATAAACATGTTTACAGTTTCTTGGTTTTGCAAATAAAATTGACTTTTAAATGCGACCTGAATTTAATAAAACTATTATTGGGTTAAATTGTGTTTATTTTTTAAGTCTTTTCTATTATTTACTTATTTTCCTCCATATGAACAATTTATTTCAGATTAAGAAGAACTCCAATTATCCAGATCTATTGGAATCAGACCCCTTTCGGATAATCGAATATCCAGATAATAAATAATTCATGAAAAAAGGTTGTTTCTTAGTAAAAAACGAATTCAGCTTTAGAATGCAATTTAATGAATTTAATGAAACTTTTTCGTTTACAATTTATACTTGCATACTGTATTAAACAGTATTATTGCTTGAGTTATCGGTCAAATAACTCGCTATCTCAACACTAGCGTATTTTTTTTTATCATTCACAGATAAGAAACTTTTAAAATGCGGATAATTGGCGATCCGGATAACTGGATAATTTTAGTTCAACTGTATTTCATAACAATGTTAATATTTTGATATTTACAAAATATGTAAATGAAACATGTAACAAGAGAAAATCAAAAATTATTTCTTCCTACTCAAAATAATTTATTAGCATTCTTTTTCTAAAAACCTGCATTTACAAATTGCAACGTCAATCGCGCCTATTGTTTGTGCACGCAGAAATTTATGCTTTTATTTTCCTCATTCATTACCTGAAGTTAAGAACAGGGCCTTCAAACCCGCCTATTTATCGTCTGTGTCACGACCACCTAATGCGAATGACGTCAGCTAATTACTCCAAAACAAGAAGGGGTGCCTTATTTTCACTGCTCTTCAAAAGTATGGAAATCATAACTTGTCAAGTGCCCAAACTGAATGCAAAAGTTAAGCATCCAAGTATTCTGTCGCATCCAAATAAAAATTTAAAGGCAAGAGTTGTATATTAGTTTTGACATAATCACGATCGGAATAGAATGCAGCTTGTCAAAGTACATTTTGTTATGCAGACAATCCTTATTGTACATATATTTGTTAAGTGCATTTTTTTTAATTTGAGGTTAAATGGTAATTTGAATAGTAAAATTTAAATATCCATTTCACTTTAATTGCGGTAGGTAAAAATAATGTGTTTAGTTGACGCAGACACTTTTTACGATAGCTTTTCGTTGTTCCTTAAAGTGACGCTACAAACTTTCAAATGCAATTTTTTGAAAAATACTTAATTATCTTAACCAAATCAGGACACTAATAAGTAAGTTGTTAATTTTAGTTTAGCCTAATCTCATCTTAAATACCCAAACATTTTATAATGAGCAATAAATGTTTATGTTTCTATAAAAAGTATAAACGCAGTGATTTATTTACTATAAAATATGCAGTGTTATGAGATACTCTAATATCTTGAATTGATGTTATCTAATATAAGGGCATTTATTATTTTAACACTTGAACTGCAAATATACCTTAAAACAACCTTATTTATTTAAATTAATCAGCAATCAAATTAATGTAAAATTCTGCTAAACAACTTGTATTTTTTCTATGGCTGTTTTATTTATTGTTTAAAGACAATTTATTACACCTTAATTATATTATACACATGAGCTGCTATAGTTTCTATAAAAATATTTTGTAAATCGCGCATATCATCTGTATTGTTGTATAATGTAAGAGTATGGTTTTTACAACTAACTTGGCCATGTAGTGAACTCCCATGGCTAACCGCTTTGTTTCATGTCAAAGTTGTAAAGATAATTATCATTTTCCCCGTATAATTTCCTTATTTCTTAAATTACAGGAAATGTTAATAAATATAGTTACAACAATGCTTTTTCATGCCATGCGGAACAAAATAAAGTATATTGTTTTAACAGCAATCAAACTTTTGATATTCATTCATTGATACTTACAACAATGATTGGTACTGTTATATTAAAACAATTATATTTTTTATTAAGTTACACTAACAGTTGTAATTTTGCTCATTTGGAAGCCATTTTTAATAAGTTTCGGATGTTTAGACAGATTCCGTTTTCCAGAATATAAAACATGCCGCTGAATTCTCGGACTTCTTTATTTCTAAATGTAAGTACATTTCTTTCATGTTTAGAAAATTTAGATGCACACTCAAGGGACAACGCAAGACTGTGGCAGAAGAAAGGGGTCGGTGCAATGTGCATGGAAGAACACATCGCACCGTGCAATGTGCATGGAAGAACACATCGCACCGACTTCATTTGTTCTTATATTATCTGAATACCATGCAGCTTTTCATAATATATGCATTTTAAGGACGATCGTTTAAATCTCCGACATTACGACCTCATAATTAGCCATTACTTTCAGACAAGCATTTACATTTGGCAAAGTATTTACTTCGTCGACTTCCCCGAAAAAACAAGCCAAAAGAAAAACCTACAATATGTGACCAAAGATACATCAACACCAAACACTGAATAATATCACACCAGACACCATCTAGACATCTAACAAGCTACCATAGAACATTCGACTTAATTAATAAGAACGTTGCGATACCAAAAAACAACAGTTTTGTGGCATCCACTTCAAGTGACAGTGGCACGTTGTCTGTCATGATAGGCGTAATAAATATTGGCCAAGAACAAGGGAACGTTTCAGTGATTCAATGGAGGGGGATCATTAGTCAAACCTTTTGTTGTGGTGACTTACACAGGATGGGCGAGGTCTTTATTGCTATTAATCTTGTGTTCCCATGTTGCTTGATTAATTATGGAAAAAGGCATCGTTAGGGTTTGGTCTTTGTGCGTATGCTTTTGTGTTTGGCGCGGGAAGGGTTATCAAGTAATTTTATTTTATATTTACCTATTTAAAAGGCATTTTGTTTTATATAACGCATATTTTATAGTACTCTTCGATATATTTTGGCAGAAAATCGGGATTATTTAGTTTATGTATTTTGTAGAACTGATGCAGAAATATGTATTTTAAAATTGCGTTGTGAAACTTGTAAGCTTAGGTCCTCCTCAGTACATTCGTCAAAATATATCGAAGACTACTATAAAATTTATGTTATGTAAAGAAAAATTAGTTTTAAATAGATAAATATAAAATAACATTATTTGATAACACTATTTTGTTTTGCATAACGTAAATTTTATAGTAGTCATCGATATATTTTGGCGGAAAATCGGGGTTATTTAGTTTAGGTGTTTTTGTAAAACTGATGAGAAAATATATATTTTAAATGTGCGATGTAAAAAATGTAAGCTTATGTCCTTTTCAGTATATTCGTCAAAATATATCGATGACTACTATAAAATTTATGTTATGTAAAGAAAAATTAGTTTTAAATAGATAAATATAAAATAACATTATTTGATAACACTATTTTGTTTTGCATAACGTAAATTTTATAGTAGTCATCGATATATTTTGGCGGAAAATCGGGGTTATTTAGTTTAGGTGTTTTTGTAAAACTGATGAGAAAATATATATTTTAAATGTGCGATGTAAAAAATGTAAGCTTATGTCCTTTTCAGTATATTCGTCAAAATATATCGAAGACTACTATAAAATTTATGTTATGTAAAGAAAAATTAGTTTTAAATAGATAAATATAAAATAACATTATTTGATAACACTATTTTGTTTTGCATAACGTAAATTTTATAGTAGTCATCGATATATTTTGGCGGAAAATCGGGGTTATTTAGTTTAGGTGTTTTTGTAAAACTGATGAGAAAATATATATTTTAAATGTGCGATGTAAAAAATGTAAGCTTATGTCCTTTTCAGTATATTCGTCAAAATATATCGAAGACTACTATAAAATTTATGTTATGTAAAGAAAAATTAGTTTTAAATAGATAAATATAAAATAACATGATTTGATAACACTATTTTGTTTTGCATAACGTAAATTTTATAGTAGTCATCGATATATTTTGGCGGAAAATCGAGGTTATTTAGTTTAGGTGTTTTTGTAAAACTGATGAGAAAATATATATTTTAAATGTGCGATGTAAAAAATGTAAGCTTATGTCCTTTTCAGTATATTCGTCAAAATATATCGAAGACTACTATAAAATTTATGTTATGTAAAACAAAATTAGTTTTAAATAGATAAATATAAAATAACATTATTTGATAACACTATTTTGTTTTGCATAACGTAAATTTTATAGTAGTCATCGATATATTGTGGCGGAAAATCGGGATTAGTTAGTTTATGTGTTTTGTAGAATTGATGCGGAAATATATATTTTAAAATTGCGTTGTAAAACTTGTAAGCTTATCTCCTACTCAGTATATCCGTCAAAATATATCGAAGACTACTGTAAAATTTATGTTATTTAAAACAAAATTAGTTTTAAATAGATAAATATAAAATAACATTATTTGATAACACTATTTTGTTTTGCATAACGTAAATTTTATAGTAGTCATCGATATATTGTGGCGGAAAATCGGGATTAGTTAGTTTATGTGTTTTGTAGAATTGATGCGGAAATATATATTTTAAAATTGCGTTGTAAAACTTGTAAGCTTATCTCCTACTCAGTATATCCGTCAAAATATATCGAAGACTACTGTAAAATTTATGTTATTTAAAACAAAATTAGTTTTAAATAGATAAATATAAAATAACATTATTTGATAACACTATTTTGTTTTACATAACGCACATTTTATGATAGGCTTCGATATATTTTGGCGGAAAATCGGAATTATTTAGTTTATGTGTTCTGTAGAACTGATGCGGAAATATATATTTTAAAATTGCGTTGTAAAACTTGTAAGCTTAGGTTCTTCTTAGTACATTCGTCAAAATATATCGAAGACTACTATAAAATTTATGTTATGTAAAACAAAATTAGTTTTAAATAGATAAATATAAAATAACATTATTTGATAACACTATTTTGTTTTGCATAACGTAAATTTTATAGTAGTCATCGATATATTGTGGCGGAAAATCGGGATTAGTTAGTTTATGTGTTTTGTAGAATTGATGCGGAAATATATATTTTAAAATTGCGTTGTAAAACTTGTAAGCTTATCTCCTACTCAGTATATCCGTCAAAATATATCGAAGACTACTGTAAAATTTATGTTATTTAAAACAAAATTAGTTTTAAATATATAAATATAAAATAACATTATTTGATAACACTATTTTGTTTTGCATAACGTAAATTTTATAGTAGTCATCGATATATTGTGGCGGAAAATCGGGATTAGTTAGTTTATGTGTTTTGTAGAATTGATGCGGAAATATATATTTTAAAATTGCGTTGTAAAACTTGTAAGCTTATCTCCTACTCAGTATATCCGTCAAAATATATCGAAGACTACTGTAAAATTTATGTTATTTAAAACAAAATTAGTTTTAAATAGATAAATATAAAATAACATTATTTGATAACACTATTTTGTTTTACATAACGCACATTTTATGATAGGCTTCGATATATTTTGGCGGAAAATCGGAATTATTTAGTTTATGTGTTCTGTAGAACTGATGCGGAAATATATATTTTAAAATTGCGTTGTAAAACTTGTAAGCTTAGGTTCTTCTTAGTACATTCGTCAAAATATATCGAAGACTACTATAAAATTTATGTTATGTAAAACAAAATTAGTTTTAAATAGATAAATATAAAATAACATTATTTGATAACACTATTTTGTTTTGCATAACGCACATTTTGTAATAGTCTTCGATATATTTCGTCGGAAAATCGGGGTTACTTAGTTTATGTGTTTTGTAGAACTGATGGAGAAATATATATTTTAAATTTGCGTTGTAATATTAAATTTTGGGTGCTACTCAGTATATCTGTCGAAATTTGAAATGACGATTTTTTAAACTATATAATTGATTGACTCGTTTTAAATATCATCCAAACAGTTTCATGATATAATTAAAAACTTTACTTTGGAAGAAACTCATTTATTGTTTTTATAATACAGTTTAAACAAAATGTATACCAACAGTGCGTACGTATGATTTTATAAAACTAAACTAAACGTTTGAAGGAAAAAGTCACCATAAACAATCTTTTTTAAATAACCATTATTCTACATTAAATGTTATTTCATTGTAATTGCATGTTTTATTAAATATATTTTATTTAACATTGGTATAAATAAAAATATTAAATTATTATGATCCTGGTACCATTAAATACTTAAATATACAATAATCATTATTAAAATTTCCATTAAACATTAACATAGGAAATGTCATTAAAGAAGAATGATCTATCTTATTTTATAACCATAATTATTTAAGGAAATAGGGGAATATTATATATAAATATCAAATAATATCTGACATTGAGATTGTGTGTATGACTTTTT
Organism: Troglohyphantes excavatus; assembly: GCA_963932185.1. Classification (NCBI taxonomy): domain Eukaryota; kingdom Metazoa; phylum Arthropoda; class Arachnida; order Araneae; family Linyphiidae; genus Troglohyphantes; species Troglohyphantes excavatus. The sequence goes on along the minus strand of OZ010666.1, from coordinate 61,607,486 downwards.
TTTGAAACCCGTTAACCTTTTATAAATTTTCTTTTAATAATATTTTGTTTTATAGGCAAAAAACTATTTCATACGAATTATTCAACTACTAACATACAATGATATATACCTTTATAAAATTTCATTGATCCTCCTTTGTCCATTCTAAGGACCCATTCAATCGTAGTTTCTTCAACATCATGTGTAGCTTTGTAGAGTTATTGTCCAATCATTCCCATTGGTCAGTTTAATTAGAACAGTTAATTCACAGTGGTGTACTCTAATTGTTTGAATAGCCATCTTACCTTAGTCTAACAGCCGTCTACCATAGTCTAATAGCCCTGTTATCTTAGCTATACTAAATGTTTGTTTCGGGAAAAGGATTTATTCGAATAATAGAAATGTGGTTTAAGGTATTTCTTTTAATAAAGTTGTATTAATATTTGTGAATACACATTAGAATAAACATGTTTAATCTATGATTTTAGGAACTAATGTAGTTAATAGTTATTCTTTTTATTTTTAAATGTTTGGTCATTTTAGGATTTTTAATGTTTATGAAGTTTATATGCAATGTATAAAGAATGAGCACATTTGGTATACGTCTTTGGTTTAAAAACCAGTGTAATTACGAAATATTCTAGAATTGCATTTGAAGTAAAACTTTAAAACTTCTTACATCGCATTTGGGGTAATATTGTTATAATAAGATAAGATAACAATTTTGTAACTTAAAAGTATAAAATCTAGATTTTAAGTATTTTACTTTAAAAAAAATGAAAAAAATAGTAATATTATTGCGTTGTATTTGAAGGTACGTGTATTTAAGAGATATTCAAACAAAATAATTGCAAATCAAGTTTTATATTTATTTCACTATTCAACTTTTTTCTATCATAGATAACTGTGGTTTATTTAAAACCTGAAAATGGTTTGAACGTCTACAATCGTCCAAGGATAACTATTTTTTTAGCAATGAACAAAATTTTAATCGATAAAAAAATTCAATTGACATAGTTTTTAAATCCAAAGGTATGTGGTTGAGATATTTTATAAATCTATATGTATTAGAACAGTTTTTAAAATTATAACGTAATACAATACGTGCATTAAAAATATGGACTAATATCTTTAGAAGTTTTGAAGTATGATACTTTAATCGCCGTTCAAGAGGTTAAAAATATGAAGGTAAATGCTTTATTCAAAATGTTTGGTTTGCTTTGAAAAGGGCCTCATCTATAATCTAAATTATACAAAGGAACTAAATTTTAATATTTAAAAGAGCTGATCAATTTCCATTAAAGTATATTCAACGCAGCTCAATTTAACACTATAAGTATTCCATCTTCTATGTCACTGAATAGTTTACCTTTCTACTAAATAAATGACCATATCCCATACTCACCTGTTCAATATGGATAGTGAGTTGATGATAGTATTATTAGCGAATGAATAGTGTACGACCATTCAGAATTATTGAGGCAGTGTATTCACCACTGAAGTGCGCTGAATGATACGCGTTATTTGATGAATTCCTTAACAGCGTGAATAATCTTAGATGAATGAACTGCGATGATTTAAATGATGGTTATCGTGGTGTAATTTAAATGTTTATTACTAGAGGGTTGGATTGCATCAACACTAATTTGCTTGTCTACTAGGAATTATTCATTTGAGTGATAAGCACAGTTGTTCTATAAGAGGAAGTATGTACATGTTTATAGAAGGCTCGTCAAATGTTTGCTTTTACCTTTTCAGGTAGTCACGTATATCGATTGAATATCAGGTTCACTATTCTGTAGGTATTTTAGCTCATGCCAAATTACTCTAGAATTTGTATTATTTTTATATTATATTTATATTTATATATTTTTTTAAATTTAAATTCATAAAAAAAAATTATTTTTGAAGAAAATGCAATTTTTAGCTGCAAACGTTTAGATAACATTAAACAATATATTAGATGTGTATTGAAATGATTATAAAACATATATGACAAGTATATGTTATTTCGAGTTGCCAAAATCTATACTGTTAAAAATAGGTACTAAAAAAAGTAAATATTAATTTTTGAGTACAATCGATGCTTATCATGGCTCCAAATACCTAAGTTTCAATTTTGGAAAAAAATGTACTCACATATGAGTACAATGAATAAAAAGAGTAGATGATACTCACCATAGACTGCCTTCATAAATCACTTAAAAAATATTTATAGTTACAACCGAGACTTACAAGGAATCGAACTTAGATCCTTAAGCACCGCAGTCCAGAACCTTATCCGTTAAACAACCAAGGGGAATTGAAGAAGTTATAAGCAGAATTTTTTTTTAAAGATGTACCAAAAGAATGGAAAGTAAGGTAATTGAGTTGTAATACCTCCGTTTCGATATAGCCAATCGACATCAAATAATGTGGAAAACCATTTTCTGAACAAAAATTTCAAATGTAACATGTCGCTCTGTTAAGATGGCTTGAACAGAAGCTGATATTATCAATATTAAACCCCACTACTCATTTTTGAGAAAGTACGGTTACTTAAATTTGAGTACGTCATCGCTCATTTACCATGCAATTGTACTCCAAGAAAATCAGTAAGTTCAGGTATTTATTTACTTTAAAGTACTTTTTTTTACAGCGCACTAAGATAATAATAAAATTGATTTTATGAAAATTCCATATATTAAATTGGTATAGAAGAAAATAAACATCAACATTTCGTCAATAATTTAATCATATTCAAACATATTCCAGGCTCTACTTCAATTTACTTAAGAATACTTTTAGTAAATTATTAGGACTATTCTTTGCGTACACTACATTATTGAACAATTGAACTTCTGAATATAGAAATGAATAAATATGTATTTTGTGTAATTGGAAACTTGAATCATGTGCTGTAGAATTCCGTTGAACGTGTCCTATTCGCCTTTTCTAGAAACTGGTTATGGCATTTTACGTTAATTAAGTTATTCAATTAACTCAAATTCCTGTACCTATGACAGTTACGGTTGAACGTATATCCTCTCTGTTAGAAATAACTTTTCAAATTCTTTTTTAGATAGTATGCGTGGATAATTGGTTCCGACTTAAAATAATACTGAATATGTTAAATTTGAAATTTTCCCTGGTACTTAGATTTAATTAAATTGTCCCACAGTAATTTGTTCTTGAGATAATTACTCTAGATTCAAAGTTTTAGTAAATATACTTGTTTAACGAAACAGATGTATTTGTGAGTATGAACCTTAAATTTACCGTCGAAAATAAATACATTTTAAATTGGTGACGGGCAATAAAAATATTTTTATTTTCCGTCTATTTGGGAAGTTTAAGTTACTAGTTTTATTATGAACATTTATAAAAATTAAATACCTGGGAATGTTTGTTCCAGATGTTAATAAAATTGGCGTTAGAATGCTGTCATATTAATATTAGAATAGCAATGCTTATTTACTTTGCGAAAACTTTATGTGTCATATTTTTAATTTAATTGATTTAATTGTAATTGGTACTGATTTTTAGGGATTTTTAAAAAGTTTTATAATATAATGTTTTACTTAATTCTGTAAAACTTAAGTAATTCCTGTATTTTACTGTTAGCTTAAGAACACATACATTTAGGATTTTCATAATAATTAGATAATAAAGTATGTTTCTTTAAGATAAGTTATTGCATCTATTTTACTTTGATTTTGAAACTAGTGCAAAAAGTTTTCTAGAAATATGTTTCCTAGAAAATATTTTAAACTAAAAAAAGTATTTTTTCTTTACTTCTAAATATATATTTCAAGTCAGTTGGGAGATTTACCAACTTCCCGTCTTAAATCATAAATTCAATCCTACGCTTTGTTATAAAAAACAATACTGAAGGCGAAAACGTCAAATTAATATTAACTGATTTTATTGATCGGAAAAAGTTTAGTGGACCTGCAATTTGTTAAATTTTAGAAAATTTTTATGGGTTCGTATAAAATGTCGTCACACATAAGTTTTCTAAAAAAAATACATTTTTTTTCCGCCAAATGATTCTTGGTCCAAAAATAGTATCTAATTTTTTTTCACTGTAAAGTGATTTTTTTATTTAATGTTAAATTTGCGTATATTAATTCAATACTTAACGCACAGTGCTTTTGATTATACTGTTCAGATACCAATATTAGAGTGGTTATTTTATATAAATGAACTTAAGGGTTGTATGGGACACACACATATTAATAATCATCAGAAATATTTTATTGCTATCAAACTAGTTAATTTTATTTTTAATCGAATGACACCAAAACTATATTTCTACATTAGGTACAACTAATTATTTTTTGAGAATCGATATTAAGGTTTGGTACAAAATTGCCTGAATACTTAATTTGAACTAATTTTTCTCAGTGATGAATTTTATTTTTGATCAATTTTAAATTGGTATCAGTTCAGATATTTTTGAAGAAACTGCTTCAAGTTTGCTATAAAGTATTTTCAATATATTACTTTAATTTGTCGTTAGGGATTAGTAATATATCTATTATATTTTTTTTATAATTTCTTAAAAATAGATTAACAAGTGAAATTAGGGATTTTTTAAAAAATATGTTTCAAAACAAATCTTTCGCAAATAACAAAAGTATGTAAAGACAGTTTGTTAAACACATTATTTTGTTTATAAAACGGCAAAAATATGATTTTTCAGACAATATTTTCTTGACTTTTATAAAATATAATAAATGCCATTTTTTTATATTTTTTTATTTAAAAAGAATTATAATTTTTTTTAATGTTTGATCATGTGATTATGTAAATATGTTTTTAACACATATATGGAAAAATTATGTGATATCTGTAAAATTAAAAAAAACATCATATATGTGTCTATTTCTCTTGTACCCCTTAAAGTAATATGGTATAGAATACTGTAATTCCGTTTTAATTCAATAATTTATTTCAATTGTATGAAAATATTTTTTTTTCTTTGTATAATTAATTATTCATTGGCTATTTTTACGATTTTCTTTTCAGCACATATATTTTAAGTTCTTTATTGCTATTTATTACATCAAACAAATTATTTTCACATTGAAGTGTATTTTGAAACAATTAAGTTACAGAGATTACAAACATATATGCATCCATACAAATTTGATTAATACAAATTTGTTTTTTTAAAGTAGACCACAACCCATCAATAACCATACTAACCACATCATATCACGTACACTACTTTCCAATATAACGCAATTTTATGCAAATTAATTATGAAACTTTTCTATATATACAGAATATATATTACAGAATATTTCTATACATACAGAATACAAGTGTATAATCTTGAAAGAACTTCTTTGTTTCTCAAATAACGTAACTGAAGTTTAAAAGCCTTTCTGTAAGATAAGTTAGTTGATATTTCTAGATAGCCGGTCAAAAATATTTAACAAGAGATAATGGATCCTTGAATGTAATCTGCGGCTGAAAATGTGAAAAGTTTCTTTTGTTAGGATGTTCTATTCCTGGGTAATAAATATCTGGAGACAATATTAATTTAAAATTTTGCGATGTTAACTTACCTACATTTTATGCATTTTTATCTCTGCTTTAGGTGAAAAGTACATGGTGGAAAATAGTTTGCTTTCCTGACTTTTAAACACATTATATTAGTTTATGTGATAAGGATAATGTTAGTAACGCTTAAATAAATATTGTGTTTCTATTAAAAAACTTACATTGCTTTAGTTTTTAATTTTATTCGTGGTTGGTATATAAATGTCTAAATTGTAAATATGAAATGGATTATAGTTTCGAATTATATATTGAGAATTATATTAATTAGTTTATATTTGTTTTATTTCATAATGTTTATGTAGTATTTGGTATAATATTTGATTAATATTTAATTAAGGAAATATAATTAATTAATAATGTTTAATTGAGGAAATATAATTAATTAATAATGTTTAATTGAGGAAATATAATTAATTAATAATGTTTAATTGAGGAAGTGATATATATTTAAACTTACAATTTTAGAACAAATATGTGCATTAATCGAGTGACATAAATAATTAAGAATAATGTAAATAAATAATAATTAAGAATAAAGCTAAAATTATTACGAGTTTTCGTAAGATTTACAGATTTTAGATATTAGATTTGAATGTGAATGCTACCTTAATTTACGGGGTCCGTTAATATCGCCTAGCCTCGAAACCAGGCACAGGAATGAAATGTCTCGTAATTACATTCCATTTCTGCCAACTGAATATTCCACGTACTCACTTCCACTTCATACGTTAATTCTGTAGCGGCTTAAACGGTATTGGTTACGCAAAAAAGATTTAATTCTTTGCAAAAAGATTGGAGTTGGATCTTTTTTGCATAACTAAGGCCAAATATTATCGTTTTGGACATAGTGTAGTAGTTTGGAGATTGGGGTGCCAGTTAGGGCGTTGTCCTGGTCATCTAAACCTATTTCGAAATATGAGAGTAGTGTGTTTCCTTCTGGGTAGCTACAAAACTGTGTCTAATATCCTTTGTGTAGTTTTGATACGAGGTGAATTTTACCAACCACATTGTGAATAATTATGATTAGTGATACAAATATCAAAATTGAATTTTAAAAGTATACTACTATTCTTTTGAATCCTGTAGAATTGCGTGCATTTAATTTCATTCACGATTCACATTTACTATTTGCATATACAAGATAGTAAGCCCCAAAATAAAAAAAAAGGTTGCCATTGTACAGAGGTTTAGTAAGGCCACATCTTGAGTATGCTGTACAGTTCTGGTCACCATATCTTAAAAAAGACATTGAATTGTTAGAGAAAATTCAGCACAGGGCTACTAAAATGGTTCAAGGGTTTTCAAGCATGAATTATAAAGATAGATTAAGAAATTTGAATATGTATACTCTGGAAGAGAGAAGGGTTAGGGGAGATTTGATTCAACTATTCAAATTTATCAAACAAGGAGATGTGGAGGGTTTAGATTTTAATATGAGTGGTAGAACGAAAGGTCATGGGTTTAAGTTAAACAAATCTCATTTTAATCGGGAAGGGAGAAAACACTATTTCTATAATAGGGTAATAGACAAATGGAACAACTTGCCAGTGAATATTGTTAATTGTAAAGTAGTGACGGATTTTAAGAAGAAGTTAGATATCCATTGGGGGATAGTTAAGAGGTACTTGATGGACCAACCTTATTGGGCCTTGAGCCTGTTTTTGATCGTCAATATTTGTATTTGTATTTGTATATTTGTAAAACAATAAGATTATATATATATATATATATATATATATATATAACACTAAGAATATATGTAAGGAACATTTATATAACTAAATATAATATAAATGTGTTTTAAACAGTGGCACCATTCGTAACTTTGCATTTATTATCTTTTATTTTATATACTCTTCGCGTTCATATCATAAAAAGAATCGTTTGTTATAGTTACAATATATTATATAGATTCTTCGTTTTGAAATAAAATGTCAAAGATTGATTTCATCTCTTGGGAATATTACGGCAGATTGTTTCTGAGATCATAAAAATTCTCTTTTCGTGAGGTAGATAAATTGGGAATTTGATCCCCTATACATTCCCCTAGACAGGAAATATAGATATTTACATTCTTTTCCTGACTTCTGTCACCCCCTTTGGGTGCTGGGTCCAAATACAGTTTGAGAAAAAAAAATCCTTATAGAGCAACTTTCTTGCGTCTCCTATTTTCAAACAACTTTTCGACTTAAAACAAAATGACAAAAAGTAGTAGGTTTCTTCTCTAAAAATAAAAAAATAAAATATTTTTTTTGTTTCAGTTTAGGGAAGGATTTCCAAGAAGGGACCGAAATGGTTCGTTGCAAAAAGTTGTCTCGTTTCCGTCGAATTTATTGCGTCCCTGTAGAACAGGAGATCCGGAGTGAGTAGAACTTTAAGTAAACTGGAGAAGAGAAATGGTGTACCATCTACAACTGTCTTTCTCTGTGTCTCTAAAGAGATACTCTGAATAGCATTTTGAATAATATTAATTTAGTGGTATAAGGATATATAGACACTAAGAATTTATTTCCCAACATTTGCGTTAGGAATAGGGATAATTTCATCATTCAATTACGTTTTCTTTTGCATTTGTATATCTCTAGCCACACTCTGTATAAATATAAATTTCGTTTATAAAGATTTATGTTATTTAACAGTAAACACAAACTTTAAATTACATCTCAATAAAGTTTAAGAAAATGTGGATACGTCTAACCTCCTTATGCGATGTGATAAAACAAGATAAACAGAATCAGAAGAACAATTTATTTCTACTGAAACTTACTTTTTTACAATAAAAAATCCAGTTGAAACGCTAGAAAAATTTAAGGAATACGATGTTTTATTATTAAATTTTGATTATTTTTTCTTGCATTTTTGTGATTTTTAATTTTTGAATTTAATGTGTCTCTAAAGAGATACTTTGAATAGCATTTAGAATAATAATAATTTAGTGATATAAGGATATATAGACACTAAGAATTTATTTCCCAACATTTGCGTTAGGAATAGGGATAATTTCATCATTCAATTACGTTTTCTTTTGCATTTGTATATCTCTAGCCACACTCTGTATAAATATAAATTTCGTTTATAAAGATTTATGTTATTTAACAGTAAACACAAACTTTAAATTACATCTCAATAAAGTTTAAGAAAATGTGGATACGTCTAACCTCCTTATGCGATGTGATAAAACAAGATAAACAGAATCAGAAGAACAATTTATTTCTACTGAAACTTACTTTTTTACAATAAAAAATCCAGTTGAAACGCTAGAAAAATTTAAGGAATACGATGTTTTATTATTAAATTTTGATTATTTTTTCTTGCATTTTTGTGATTTTTAATTTTTGAATTTAATGTGTCTCTAAAGAGATACTTTGAATAGCATTTAGAATAATAATAATTTAGTGATATAAGGATATATAGACACTAAGAATATATTTTCCAACATTTGCGTTAGGAATAGGGACAATTTCATCATTCAATTACGTTTTCTTTTGCATTTGTATATCTCTAGCCACACTCTGTATAAATATAAATTTACGTACATAAAGATTTATGTTATCTAACAGTAAACACAAACTTTAAATTACATCTCAATAAAGTTTAAGAAAATGTGTGATACATCTAACCGCCTTATGCGATGTGATAAAACAAGATAAACAGAATCAGAAGAACAATTTATTTCTACTGAAACTTACTTTTTTACAATAAAAAATCCAGTTGAAACGCTAGAAAAATTTAAGGAATACGATGTTTTATTATTAAATTTTGATTATTTTTTCTTGCATTTTTGTGATTTTTAATTTTTGAATTTAATGTGGCTCTAAAGAGATACTTTGAATAGCATTTAGAATAATAATAATTTAGTGATATAAGGATATATAGACACTAAGAATTTATTTCCCAACATTTGCGTTAGGAATAGGGATAATTTCATCATTCAATTACGTTTTCTTTTGCATTTGTATATCTCTAGCCACACTCTGTATAAATATAAATTTCGTTTATAAAGATTTATGTTATTTAACAGTAAACACAAACTTTAAATTACATCTCAATAAAGTTTAAGAAAATGTGGATACGTCTAACCTCCTTATGCGATGTGATAAAACAAGATAAACAGAATCAGAAGAACAATTTATTTCTACTGAAACTTACTTTTTTACAATAAAAAATCCAGTTGAAACGCTAGAAAAATTTAAGGAATACGATGTTTTATTATTAAATTTTGATTATTTTTTCTTGCATTTTTGTGATTTTTAATTTTTGAATTTAATGTGGCTCTAAAGAGATACTTTGAATAGCATTTAGAATAATAATAATTTAGTGATATAAGGATATATAGACACTAAGAATATATTTTCCAACATTTGCGTTAGGAATAGGGATAATTTCATCATTCAATTACGTTTTCTTTTGCATTTGTATATCTCTAGCCACACTCTGTATAAATATAAATTTACGTACATAAAGATTTATGTTATCTAACAGTAAACACAAACTTTAAATTACCTCTCATTAAAGTTTAAGAAAATGTGGATACGTCTAACCTCCTTATGCGATGTGATAAAACAAGATAAACAGAATCAGAAGAACAATTTATTTCTACTGAAACTTACTTTTTTACAATAAAAAATCCAGTTGAAACGCTAGAAAAATTTAAGGAATACGATGTTTTATTATTAAATTTTGATTATTTTTTCTTGCATTTTTGTGATTTTTAATTTTTGAATTTAATGTGGCTCTAAAGAGATACTTTGAATAGCATTTTGAATAATATTAATTTAGTGGTATAAGGATATATAGACACTAAGAATATATTTTCCAACATTTGCGTTAGGAATAGGGATAATTTCATCATTCAATTACGTTTTCTTTTGCATTTGTATATCTCTAGCCACACTCTGTATAAATATAAATTTACGTACATAAAGATTTATGTTATCTAACAGTAAACACAAACTTTAAATTACCTCTCATTAAAGTTTAAGAAAATGTGGATACGTCTAACCTCCTTATGCGATGTGATAAAACAAGATAAACAGAATCAGAAGAACAATTTATTTCTACTGAAACTTACTTTTTTACAATAAAAAATCCAGTTGAAACGCTAGAAAAATTTAAGGAATACGATGTTTTATTATTAAATTTTGATTATTTTTTCTTGCATTTTTGTGATTTTTAATTTTTGAATTTAATGTGGCTCTAAAGAGATACTTTGAATAGCATTTAGAATAATAATAATTTAGTGATATAAGGATATATAGACACTAAGAATTTATTTCCCAACATTTGCGTTAGGAATAGGGACAATTTCATCATTCAATTACGTTTTCTTTTGCATTTGTATATCTCTAGCCACACTCTGTATAAATATAAATTTACGTACATAAAGATTTATGTTATCTAACAGTAAACACAAACTTTAAATTACATCTCAATAAAGTTTAAGAAAATGTGTGATACATCTAACCGCCTTATGCGATGTGATAAAGCAATATTAACTGAATCAGAAGCATAACTTTTTTTTACTGAAACTTACTTTTTTTACAATAAAAATTCAGTTGAAACGCTTGAAAAATTTAAAGAATACGATGTGTTATTATTAAATATTTATTATTTTATCTTGCATTTTTGTGTTTTTTAATTTTTGAACTTAGTGTGTTATTATTTAATTTAATTAATTTTCTTAAATTTTTTGAGCAAACTTTACGCTTTCCAAATTGACGACATATTGTCGTCGAAAGTGTAAAAGTGCGTATGTCTAACCCTTGCAATTTACAGGAGTACAAATTTTTTTTTTTTTTTTATTTATGATGATTCCGTGGTAGCAACTTTTAAAATTTGATTATATTTTTTATCGGATTAGCTGATGACATCAGCGATTTTGCCATTAGTTGAAAATCCTAAAATGTCGCATATATAACAATAAAAAATTACCTTTTGATATACGATGTTTTGTATTTTGAACGACAATATGTAAAACTTCTTTCCGTGTTTGAATAAAAAATATTGTATTTTTTTAAAGCAAGCGCCGCAATATACAAAACACTTTTTACCCTCTCTCTTCCTAAAGCCCATACAACATATTTTAAAAAGACTGATTGTCTGAGTTACGGAATGCATATACACGGTAATATATACATCTGCATATTTTTATTGAGAGTTTATCAGTTGTGATACTGGGACAAACTAAAGATTTTTGAAAATTTGATCCATGTACCCTTCAAAAATTCCGAGAAAACCTCTGTACTGATAAGAAATTCTAAAAGAACATTTTCCTAAAATTCTTCTCAAACCTCGACAACAGATTCCAAAATAATAAAAAAAAATCAGTTTTGAATACAATATTTTAGGGAAATCCTTAAAATGACCCAAAGGTTTTTGTGTGACGTATGAAGAATATTTATGTCTATGCCATTCGTCGTCGTAGTAGTTACAGGAGTTTAGTTCACGAAATCTTTAAAAAGACGTGTACTCTTACTGTAAAGAAATATCGTAGAAATATTTTGAGGTAGAGCATTTTCTGTAAAAGCATTGTATTGATATCTTATTAAGGCTTGTGAGAGAATGTTTGCAACACATATTTTACTTGTTTGTTGGAATCTGAGATATTCAATAGAAACGCTAAAATGCGCGTTGTATTGATATCTTTGATATCTTATTAAGGCATTGTATTGATATCTTATTAAGGCTTGTTGGAGAGAATGTTTGCAACAAATATTTTACTTGTTTGTTGGAATCTGAGATATTCAATAGAAACGTGAAAATGCGCGTTATTGTTCAAAGTTAATGTATTTTCAGTCATATTATTTCCATAGTATGAGTCCTTTCACGCCTGTTTCACAGGACGGGTATTATTAATGTAATCTGCATTCATAAGCAACTCTCTTATTAAGTGAGGACATATATTTCTACGGAGTAGTAAATAATCCTATTTACCTCAGAACTATTAACGGTTTTATTCAAAATATGCGTTTAAATATGCTGCATAAGAAATATCTTCATCAATGAAATATCAAAATATGTTGCATAATAAATACTTTATCATCTTATGTTTTAAAATTAGAGATAAAAGCTTTATAGAGATTAAATAAGTTAGTGTGTTTTAGATAAATATTGCAAAAAATACAACTTTATACTTTCTGCAGATAATCACACAGCGTATCGGAGTTTTCATGAAAATGAATAATAAAAAATACGATACAAACTTGCTTCAAAGTTAAAAAAAAATAAGATCACAGTTAACACAATTTAAAATTAAGAATAACAGTAATATTAATTCAGTAATATTTCAAATTTTCAGAAACATTTTAGCATTTACAAAATCTTAGTGTTTACAATAAAATAGTTGGCTTCAAATTTGTACATATTTGCATGTATAAATATATTTATAGCTGTAGTATAAACAATGAGAATTACATAATTTTTGTTAAATTTTAATTAAATTTTGTTATAAAGTGTACTTGTTATATGTTTAGCTTTTGTAAAAATAACAATTCAAGCTGCAGCAATATCCACAGATTATATTTCTTAAAAAAATATTATACTCAAAAAATTCGTATATTAAATTCATCAACAATACAATGACTGTAAAATATAAACCAACTAAATAAACCAAGTGCAAATGATTCTTCTATTTCTATCACGTTTTATTGTCCAAAACAATTTGTTAGAACATTCATGTTTAAAATATACATTTTATTATTCAAAAATATAAGATATTTATCAAGTGGCTGGAATACTCGCAACCATGAGAGGAAGTCAATATCGTTTTGAAAGTAGCAATTAAACTCTTTGGAGAGGTATTGTCTTCAGCGCAAGCTTCCAGATGGTATTGAAGGTAAAGTGTTCAAAAGTGAAATGTTTCGATGCAACGAAGTCTAAATATACAGAAAGTGCGCAATCTATTTTTGTATTGAAATGAAGAATGCTCTTTTGCCCTGTAACTAATTAATATACCTCCTGCAGTCTATTATCTTTGTTGAATGAAGGCTCTTTTATCATTTTCTGTTAAGTCGACACGAATATGCATAACAAAGAAAGCGCGTGAAATATATTAAATTGGCTAAGGAAAATTTTATGAACTTGTATTTTATTATTTGCCTTTGTTTGTGTTTTTTAGGAAATAAAAAATAATTATAGATGGTTTTGGTTCAAAATTTCTAAAAAACATACACTGATATTCTGGTATTTGTGTTGACAGCTGTTTTTACCAATTGCAATGTCACCTTAATTTCAATTCACAACATTTCTAAATTTAGTAGCATATTTTTATTTTATATGTATTAACATAAACATAAAATAGATATTTGTTACATTCTGGTGATTACAGTTATATTTTTGTAAAGCTTTCAATATATATTTCTACTTCCCTTAGATAACATTAGATTTATTATAAAATATGTTCTAAAAAATCCACCAAAACTGTTTTTAAATCCTTATTAATTTTATAATTTATTAACCAATATTTTAGTACTTTTGAATTTTACTCTAAAATATAGCAAATATTTGTTTTCCTACGGATTTGGAAATTTGAATCAAATTTCAGTTAATGAATTTTAATTCATTACAAATGCTAGATAAATAATTTAAAAAAATAATTATTTAAAAATTTATTTAGTTGAAAGAATTTTTTTTGTAAGGACTATAGAAAATAGCAGAAAAATATGTTGACTTCGCAATTACGAAACTTTCGTAAAATTATTTTTTCCTCATCATAAAGACGTTGTGAATATACTTTAATGCTATTACCATATTGGAGCTTTAAATCTTCAAAAAGAACTTTCTACATAAAAATAATCTAAGAGATCAAAGTACTTTTTGCACCAGTAATTTAACAAAGAAACATAAAATGTTTAAAGTTGATAAATAAAATGAAAAAACTCACACACAAGCCTGCCTCTCTATATTATTTGGCGATGGAAACTAGATTATGAAAATGAATATAATTTCGGAAAGAAAACAGTTTTTTCTTTACCGAAATGGGGCAAAAAAGCGGCTTAAAGTATCAAAATGTTAAGACTGGACTTTATTATATTATTCTGATGCCTTTATTTCAAAATATCGACGTCTTCACAAATTAATTCCCACATAAAAATATTTTTGAAACGAAATGAAAAAAATACATAACTTCATTTGTGCTTGATTTTGTTATAAAGTTACAATATGGTAGGCTGAGAATACACATAAATCGCAGAGAAGAACAGTGCTATTTGAATGGAAATTATTCGGACTTGTATTGTTCTTCTTACCGATTCAAATATACCAATAGCACCATGTTTGTTATTGGCATAAAACGATATCCCAAATTATGGTTTCTCATTCATCGATATATTTATATATTTGTATCATATTGAGTATTATTGTTGTTGGAAGCAACAGTCACAAAGTATAATTTTATTGAGAGAAATCTCATCAAGCCGAATCCATAGATATCAATAACTTAAAACAACAATAATCGGACTTAGCCTGTTTACATTCTCAGTCTTTCGTGTTTTTAAAATTCAGCTTAATGAAGTATCAATTCGGAAATGCAATATCGCATTTTTCAGGAGATGCAGTCGCATGTGCAAAGTACGATTGAGAATGCCCGGCATAATACAGCATATAATACTTTAAATAAAATATCTTCTTAGTATATCTAAAGTAGGTTAATTGGTTGAAATAACATCTCGCTACATCTACAAGGGAAAATTAAAGTGTCGAGATTTATTCATAAAATATTCTCGGGAACAATGCTTTGTAATTTTGAACCATCTATATATATAAATGTAAAAAAAACATTCATTCATTCATCACTAATTATCCAATTTCCCGTATACCTATGAAGAAGAAATTTGGCAAATTTGTTCCTTATGCCTTAAATAGGAAATATAAGCTATTTTTGTTCCGATCGAACGTATTTAAGGGGGTGTAAAACCCTTTTTTCGATGTTCGTAGCGACGTTTGTTTAAATATCTACAGATATAAAAGACCTAGAGTGCTGAAATTCGGAGCACAGATTTATCTTGGGCCGTAGAGATGCACTACGAAAGGATTTTTAAAAATTCGAACGAACTGCCAATATAATGATTTTTTAAAAACCTTTTCATAGGATTAACATGAAGAAATGTAACAATGCAATATTTCAATATTGAAACAATGGAAAATTTGAATAGTATGTAAACTATGAGGAGCTTTCTGATTGGCTGATGACTAAATATCGCCAAAATGTCGTCAAATAAATAAGAAATGTCGCCAAATAAATAAAAAAT
Source organism: Troglohyphantes excavatus (assembly GCA_963932185.1). Classification (NCBI taxonomy): domain Eukaryota; kingdom Metazoa; phylum Arthropoda; class Arachnida; order Araneae; family Linyphiidae; genus Troglohyphantes; species Troglohyphantes excavatus. The sequence continues at coordinate 61,591,710 of OZ010666.1, read as the reverse complement.
TTCCTTTCTTATAATAGTTATTATTACATAATTATAAGAATTGTTCATCTTTAAATTTCTGGGATGTTACAAAAGGTTAAAGTATGGATGTTAATCAACGGGAGTAACGTATATATCTCCATATTATTGTACAGCCAACTTCTCCATAATATCATTCTTTCGAGTTCTTGCGGAAACCTGCTAATAAAATTTCGTTACAAATTGGAACTTTTAATACTTTATTTCGTTCACCCTGATGGGTGACAAATTAATAATATTATTTATTTCGCTTATAGTTATTGTATTTGTATCTATATTTTGTAACTTATTTCTTTCCCGTGCGTAGAACGGGTATTTCAGCTAGTGGTCAGACATAACGAAGACAATATCTGTTTTGACATCCCATACAACTGCGTAAGCGTGAGAACGTTTAAACCCCCAACATATAACATGCATTTGTTTTTTATTCACAGCAAGTGTTTTTTGCGGACGACGAAAAGCGAAATTGGCTACCCTGCAATCACGAGCTATCTCAACTCTCAAAGTCGAGATTGGCCATGAGTGAGCGTATATATAAATTCTCTGACGGGAAGAGCAGTGGGTTTTGTAATGACCGAAATATATTTTGTGAAGAAATACACGTTTCATTAATTTATATTTTAAACTAAAGAATTTTAATAAAAAGCCTATGGAAAAAATAAATGGTTATTTTATTCAAGTCTTTATATTTATTTGTTATATCTTCGAAAAAATTATAGAATATTTAATATTAACATGTTTTGTATCACAATAACCTTTTTTATATATTAACGACTTTTTAAAGAACATTTTCCGTTTATTCGTATTTCATAGTTACTTTCATTTAAAAATGAAGATGATAACGAAGTAGTATTAATTAAAAATACATTATTTTTATATGTCCCAAGTTAAATTAATTTCTCTTTCATAAGTTTCCATTCAAAATTTGTTGAGTATTTTATGAGGTTTTTTGTGTTTCACTTTTGTAAGCTTTGGCTATTTTTTATAGCTTAACAACTTTTTCTTAACTTAATAAAGGTTTAATTAAGGTTCTTAGAAGTGTATTTTTATAATCCTCTAGTGCTTTTATACTGTCTGTTTTTTTGCTCCTTTTCCAGGTAACAAACGTTAGTCACTACCTCAAGGATTCTAAAATATGCGTTAATTAGTAGAAACAAACATAAAAACGTGAACGTTTAAAAAGAAATACAATTAAAACTATCCCTATTAAATTATTCATTCACAGAAATGTAATTATGACGTTTAATATAAATATTTTAAGTATATTTTATGTAAACCATAATGTAAGTGAACACAGTTCATTTTATTGATATGATAAAATTTAAATTTTAAACTTAATTAGTAGAAAAACAGTTTCTTAAAGTATTAAATTAAAAGTAAATGCCATACAAAATAATATTTCATTAAAATTAATTTACTTAGAACATGTAACATAAACATTAAAAAAAATCTTAAATATGGGATAACATGAATGCTGCTAAATTATGTACTTGTTAGTCTTTTATACTTTTTTTTTACTTTCTTTAACTCTCTAACGGAGCTAAATGACTTAAGTCGTTCAAAAAATTACAGTTTTTCTAGCAATACTCATACATTATAAAGTCATAAAGATATTTGTTGTTGAAATATTTTCTTTTTAATCTAAAGCGTTTTGGGGCTTCTTGGAAGTTATATCTATGAAAATAATAAATATTAAAAATATGTTATACACATTTTTGGATCTTATAAAGTAAACTATTTTACAGAGAAAAACAGTTTTACGATTTTGTCATTTTTCTAACCACTAACATAAATGAATATATGAAAATATGCATCTATTAAAATAAAGAGGTTAAATTGTAAGCACTATTTTTCTTTAAATGTTATCTATGACTTAAATTCTTGTGCATTTTTTAATTATATTATAATAATATATGTTTCAATACTTCACTATATATTTTAAAAATTTAAATGTCATTTTTTTCAATGAATTATATTATTATTTTTTAAATTAATTTTTTCTTCAGAATTTTTTAGTTACCTAAACTTGTTTTTAAATGACAATACAAGATTTAACGCGTCCTCTTCCATAGCCAATATTCCACTTTTATATCTTTATTAGTTTTATATCCCCTCTTTCTATATTTTAATTGTAACTGCCAATAATATCATAGAACATTCAATCCTTTTATCTCATTGACGTCAACACGATTTTTTCGATTGTAAAGTGGTTTTCACTATTTCGATATTTAATTAATTGTTTCTTGGCCATGTTAATTTAAATTATTTAATTTATTTAAATAAATTGTAAAACTATAGCTTGTAAGCGTTACCTAAAACCTTTAAATTAAAAAAAAAATTGTAAAATGCAGTTTTTTTTATGAATTTAAAAATCGGGTGCATTATTAGAAAAACTGAAGATTCCTAAACGTATATATACGGCTTTGAGCGCCAGAGGGTTAAAGTAACGAATGCGCAAAGCTAATAGACTTTGGGTTAAAAGAAAGCTCTAGATTAATTACTTTATCTGAAATCCTTTACCTTTAGAAGATTACTACTGGCAAAAAACAGACCGTTGCATCTAGGACAAATAATTCTACGTAAATTATCCAATGTAATACAATTTGTCTGGTGGGGTAAAGATAAAAGGAGCTGGAGTGGAAAATGTGATTAGATTTGAATAAAACGTTGATGTTATGTCTGTTTTTGATACCCGTATAGGTTGGTAATTTATATATCTCAAACATTATATGACGTAAATATGGGGTTAAAGTATCACAACAATAATGACTTTATACGAGTAATAACTTATTAGCAATTATCATAAACTAGTAAATATATATTTTTTTAAATATGAACATTGCAGAGCTATGCCCTTTTTGGCTGTCGCTCGTAATAGAATCGAAGACCTTCTGCTTGCTACGTCGAAACTCTACCAGTCAGGCTAAAGGGATCACTCAAGTCAATGTTGGAGTATCGGGTGTATGAAGTGACCCCCACAGTACTACCCTCTCAGTGAGTCGGACGGAGGAACGAATGATTGTGATGTCCGTAAAGTGTTATCAAGTGGGTAGTGGTTGATGCCGTGAAGTGTTATCAGGTTGGCCGTGGCTGAAGCTGTGGTGGTTGATTCGATGTGGTGTCACAAGGGTTTGTTCGAATGTTGCGTGGATCTGCAGTCCGGAAGTCGCCAATGCAACCCTTTGTGTACTTTTTGACCGTCACTCGGAATCGAACAGAGAACCTTCTTGGATACGCCGATACTCTACCAGTCAGGCTAAAGTGATCACTTGTACCCAAGTGGGAGTACCGGGAATATGAAGTGATCCCGCAACACAAATAAATATTGAAATTAATATTATCATTTAAAATTTTAAAAATATATATGTATTAAAGTTTCTGTAATTGTATCTCTTTACGTGACTTATATAATTGTTAAAATGTTTTAAAAATTATGTGGGAGGACTTTTTTTATATTACACTGAAACGGGTTTTACATGAAACGTTATTATAACAGATTATAGAAATAAAGATTGGTCGCCAACAAAACGGAAGTAAACAAGAAAGTCAATATGACGCCGCAGCCCGCATCCATTTTCCATACTGTATTGCTTTATTTTAAGATGGATAGCATAAAAAAATATTGACTTTCTTAGTTGTTGTGGGTTTATTTAATTAATATTTACTTGAATTATTTATTTATTTACTTACTTGATTATTAATTTATTTACTTGAAATATATATCTCAATTCTCTCTCTCTCTCTAACGTTATAATTTTTTTTTTAAATGTTTGTTTTTAATCTCATAATGATTAAAATATTACTTATATTAATAAGCGTAACTAAGTTATTCATAAAAATAGAACGTAGTAAATCTAACCACTTAATATTCTGGAAACAATAATCAAGCTTATACTTAAAGTATTATTTATGTAATCACCATATTCATATTTCATTGAAGTCCAAACTTTTCTATTTGCAAAAATTACGTTTTAGTTTTTTTATCTTACCTTCATTGGACTATCAGAAATTAAGAAGTACTAAAGAAGAAAAATCAAAAAGAAAAAGTGCAACTCTGATTTTGAATTTTTTTATGTTAATTTGACATAGTTTTCGACTGCGGCATAATTTTTCCCCTTCATATATCAGCATTATTATCTAACTTTTCTCAAACTTGGCTTTATATTTGTTTTAATTATACTTTATCTAAAAGTTACTTTTTGTTCATTAAATTTGAAAATAAAGTTATACACCAATATACACATTATTATACATTATTTAAAAGAACATTTAAGTTAAAAAAAAATTTTAATGAAAAAGAAGTTGATTTATAATGAATAGTATATTTAACCTTGAAGGGTTTGAATTTAAGAATCATCATACACGTTTTAAATTTTTAAAAAAGAGACAAAATAATATATTTTTAGAAATAAATATTTAGTCTTTATACATTTTAAGAAAATATTACACAGAGCAAAATCATATTTAAGTTATATTTGTCTTCTTATACTTTACTTCTTTGCAAGCGAAGTAAAATTCATGTAGACTTAAAGTACTATTCATAAAATTTGGAATAAAACATATTTCCATGGAAAACTAAAAACAAAGCTCTACTCTTTATTTACGCTATTCAAGATTCGTATTTTTATGTGTTACATAATGTTTCAATAATTTACCGAATTTTAGAGAAACGGCATAAATACTTATGTAAAGTTTAGTGAAAAAGGTTAGAAAATGTTTAAAATGCATAGATTGAAAATCTGTCCATGTACATACACAGTAAGAATAAACTTCAAATAAAACTAGAATAAAGGCTGTTTTCTTCAAGACTTAGTAATATAAAATGGAGTAAATAAATGATTTCTTTGAGAAATAGCGGTGAACGTGAATAAAAACGAAGGGAATAGTGTTGTTTGTATTTACAATATTTTTTATACAATTATGAATGTTAATAATATAAAACATGACTGATTTTAAACGGAATAATATATGATAAAGAATTTGTACTAATACAAGTGCGTCACATAATTTAAAATATATTAAAACATATTTACAAAGTAATATTATACATTATTAACTCCTTTAGACTAGGTGGTCCATTCAACTCCTTTAGAAAGTTGATGTCCAGTATACCGGACATCAACTTTCGATTTCTACATTTTACCACTGAGCTAAAATAATATAAACACTGGAGTGAGGACACCCATTGTGCGACAATGCACTTTACCGCGGATGAATACTGTTCGGAAAAGAAGGTTGAGAAAACATTCTATCATGACTATTGCATAGTGTAGTCGTGTTACGTCGGTCTTGAGTATTTGATTAATTAATTAATGTGTATGTCCTTTTTTCTTGTAAGTACTAAAGAAAAATATGGAAAAATATGAAATGTGGAACATTTAATATATTTTTTAAAGTCAGAAATGTGGTTTTAAAACTAGGACGCATTCATTCATATTTTCTTATGACAAACACCATACGACAGGACTATATTTTCTTCGTTCACTCAAAAAAGGTGTAAAGTGGTCACCACGCTTAGCCCTCACTCCAGTGTTTATATTATTTTAGCTCAGTGCATTTACCAACGGCCTAAAGTGATTTTCTACTTTTTGTACAAATTGATTCTCTATTTTCTGTAGTATAATCTTTTATAAAATTTTGTCAGTTTAGCATCTGGCAATACTGATTAAATGCTGATGTTTTGAGAGCATGTCCGCAAAGCGAAATTATTGTATAAATTTTGTATAAAACAGTGTATAAACTTTAATAAATAAACAGTTTTAAATAATGTTTGCAGTGTATTTTGAATAAAAAATTAATAAATTAAATGTAATTACAGTAAGTTTATACACTGTTTTATACATTTTGTATAAAACAGTGTATAAACTTTAATAAATAAACAGTTTTAATTAATGTTTGCAGTGTATTTTGAATAAGAAATGAATAAATTTAAAGTAAAATTGAAAGTTGTGAGAATTTTTTTTATTTATTTGTTTTTACTATTTTTAATTATAATTAAATTTTTCTAAATTAGTTTATTAATTATCTTTTTTAAAAAAAGATTCTAAGATTTTTATATAAAAAAAATTAACGTAAAACAATATTTCAAAATTTCGACTGAGGGATTAATTATATTAACAGCGAAATGTCTTCTTTTTTGTAAAATTCAGTATACATATCGAGGACAAAGTTATATATGAAAGCATTTTTTAATTAATTTTATGCATGAATATAACAAAAATACAATATATGAATGCCTTACAAGCACGTTCATCACAAAATAATTTAACTGTATATATATGGATACTTTTAAGCATAAAAACAAACATAAAGTTCACATAATAAATTTTTTATATATTGTTAATTTAATGAAAAATTATATATATTTAAAAAGACTATTAATAATTGCATTGCATATTGGTTGATCCATGTAATTCCAAAACAGTTAATCCTAAAATATATTCCACTTATTTTATACAAATTAGACGTTTCTTACCAACCTATTGTCGAATACAAGCTTACGAATTCTTTCCAGAACATATCATCCGGTCCACTTAGCAGAAAATAATAAAAGGGAACCCTATTCAGGGAAGTTAATGGACTAGGCAGACCAATTGACTTCAGAACAAAGGCTGAGATGTCCTCATCTGAAGGAAAGGAGAAAAAAAAATGCTCCTTTTAACTCACTGACTCCCTGCTTTTGACATCAGTCTGGGAGACCGCTTTCCCATCTCATGGTGTAGTTGGAAGACAAAAGAAAAGAATTGCAATCTATGGTAGTCTTTGTATCGAAATTTGATTACATTGTAATAAATTAAATATTTTTTAGGATAAAATCACATTTGTATTTCCTGAAGGGTTTGGGTCTTTTTTGGACTTAGTGATATGTTTTTATGGTTTTGGGTCTTTGTTCTGTTTGAATGCCATTACAGCTATTATAGTGTTTTTTTTGTTTCAATAAAATGATAGTAGAATAAAAAAAATATATTTTTGCTTCAAATATAAAGAATTTCAAAATGAGTTATAACAAGTATTTTTAAGTAGTTAATTTCACATTTCCAATTTAAGTCTAGTTTATTTTTATTTCAACTAATATACATTAGAATAATGGATACTCTTATTATTGTTGTTTATATTTTAATAATATTTCAGCCATTTCATTTAATTAAACAGATTTACTTAAAGTTTATTTATTTTGGAAATAGTGACCCGAATTTGATTCAAACACGTGATGTTTCTCCATCAAAACATTGTTAACAATACTGACTGAGGGTGCATTTTCTAATAGAAAATTAAATTTAATTCTGATTAGTAATAAAAATAAGAAAATTTATAAATACAAAACATTTTCCACTTTTTAATTAATTTTATTCGCTATTTAATATTGGTATATTATAATTTTGTTTCTTCAATTACAGTTCATTGGGTCACTACAATGTATATTTTACTATTCGATAATATTATATCATACCTATATCATGCAGGAATATTAAAAACCAACTATCAATCTAGCTAAATAATTTATTTAAAAGGAATTGTTATGCACTACTAAAAACTAATAATTAACGGTATTTGTTAGCATAAAATATGCCTTCATGACCGACTTTAGAAGTCGTAGGGACGAGTTAGAATCTAACTACATTGTTCTTTAATTAGTCAGAAGGGTTGAAAAGTGCTATTTCACACAAATTAAATTTTTGTGAAGGGCATCCCCCCTCCTAAATTGTTCTAGGTAAATCCAACTTCATATCTGTAATAGAGCCCATTTTAATGCAGAAACTTTCTATTTATTTATGTTTCAAAAATTCCTTAACTGACATAGTCACATTACTTATGATCATAATATTACTTATGACCGTATTACTTATACTTATGAATATCATATATATGTATAAACGCAAAATAGAAATAATTCCAATCGCGTTTTTTGTTGTTGTTTTTTTTGAAAAAAAGCATTTGATTTTCTTGTAAATCTATTATTTTTACACAGAAGCGGGGTCGCTTCAAATGTGCAGGGTCATGTGAGGTGGTACTCGTCGCACACCCCTAAGGATATGCATTTCCACTTTATTTAAAACGTAAATCTCCCTTACCGTGTGTCAACTAAAAGCTATCTTCGCCAATACCCAGACTCATGTACGCAGCCACACCTCACTTGAATTTATGACAGCTCAGAGACACCAACCCACAACAAAGATATTCCCCTAAACGCAGTCCAAAGGAATTAAAAGCTGCATCCCGAATGTTTATGGGACGTTAGGGGTTTAAAACTGGCTTTTGGAAACAGTCCAAACGCGATATTTACTTCTCTACTGTAATTGGTAATGCGGGGCGATTCAGTTAGGTTTGGCAAACTATCACCGAGTTGGCGATTTTCACAATGGGGCTTTTCAAAGACAAGGTTCCGAATAAATTCTTTCGCGAATTTTTATCTTAAACTATAGAAATTACATTTAAAGAAATCATATGAAATTCATTTTTTTTATCAAAATCCCAATAATGTTTTAGATCTGTGGTGAATGATATATATTCTAAATTTAGGGATGGCATTTGTCGTTTTATCTCAAATACATTCTAACTGCTCATACGCATTCTAACAACCAATTTATGATAAAAGTTTGATTGAAATATGTATTGAATCTCTAAGATGACTGTTCTGTGTCTAATAGCAAACATATAATGTAAGTAACATTTCTGTATATTGTATTAAATGCATATTTATAAAATCAAATCAGATGTTTTCAAATGCACTTATCATTTGGGAGACTACTGCGCTATGTTTTATGATTGATACCATCAATTAACCATTAAAGGGGTACCATGAGTAATTAAGTGTATTGTTTTAAGATCATGAGTAATTAAGTATATTGTTTTAAGATCATAAGTAATTAAGTGTACTGTTTTAAAATCATTAGTAATTAAATGTATTGTTTTAAAACGGAAATATAAATGTAATTGTCGTTATGCAAAATCAGTTATATACAGTATTTCAAAAAATTATATTTTCGTATGATTAGCTACTTAAGCTCTTAGGCTTTAATATTTACCTTATATATATATATATATATATATATTGGGTTGGAGGGAAAGTTCTGTCGTATTTTAAATAGGCAGATGATTTTTCTTGTAAATAAAAAGAACAACTGGCTAGTGAGTCAATAGGATTTTTTTTGTTTTTTTAGCTGCTGTATAATATAAAAGGTGCCCTTTTTTACCGTTCATCATTTACTTGTGATATTTAAAGTAAAAAACATGTCAGTAGATAAAGTGCATTTACGACACTGCATTTTATATGAATTCCAAAAAGAAAGTAATGCATCGGTTGCATGTAAAAATTTATGTGCGGTATTTGGAAAAGATATTGTAAATGTTCGTACTTGTCAAAGATGGTTTAGCAAATTTCGTTCCGGGGATCTGAGCCTCAAAGAAAGTGATCGATCTGGACGACCATCCAAGATCGATAATGATGTTTTGCGATCCATGTTGGAAAAAAAATCCACATTTAACAAGTCGAGAAATTGCAGAAGAGTTTGACATTCATCATACAACTGTTGGAGATCACATTAAATATGTTGGGTTTGTGTTAAAGCAAAGTGTTTGGGTTCCACATGAATTAACGGAAAAGAATTTGTCTGATCGTGTAAGAATGTGTTCATCACATCTGATTAGACACAATGTGGAGCCGTTTTTGGAGAGGCTGGTTACTGGAGATGAAAAGTGGATTCTTTACGAGAATATTAAGAGAAAAAAATCTTACTGCAAAATTATCTAACGGGAAAAAAATTCACGTCTTTTGAAAGTGTTTCTAAGACAGTTGCTGACTATTTTAACTCCACGGATGAGAAAAAACAGGAAAAACAGGAATTCACAGGTTACCTGAAAGATGGCAAGAAGTTGTAACAAATAACGGAGCATATATAATTGATTAATATTAAACACATATTTTTATAAATTAATTCAAATATTTTCTTTAAAATACGACAGAACTTTCCCTCCAACCTAATATATATATATATTAGGTTGGAGGGAAATATATATTATATATATATATATATATATATATATATATATATATATATATATATATATATATATATATAATTACTTCTTAAAGGTGAAGAAATCTGTCAATATTTCTCTCGGGCACCGTTGGACCATATAGCTAATTTCATTATAAAAAGCTTTTAGAGAAATTTTTACAGCATTGATACCAGTTATGTCTGATTTTTTTTGTAATTTCCTCAAAATAATTAAAATTACATTTTGGTGGGCTACTCAATTGAAATCGCATATACAAGATTGTCACAAAGCATTGGGAGATGGTCAGTGTTTGTTAGCATCACATTTAGCTCTATTGGAATAATAAAACATTATTTTTACCCAATTACTTCGGTTATATTTTAAACAAATCGTACACATTTAGGAGCAAAAGAAAGTTACTTAAAGCATTGTAAAAATAATGGTCTATTATGTATAGTTAAACAGCAAACCAATTACCACTGCCCAACAATTTGTAACTGTACTGTATAACAAAGACACTTTAAATTCTTTTAAATTCGGCGACATATTTTCTCGAACTTGGCGGTATCAGGATATCGCATTCGGCAACCCTAGCTGGTAAGTCGGGAGTAGTGGCGGAGGGAGCCGTCCAGAAAAGACGTTTCGGCCACGGAAGATTAATAGCCAGGAGTGGTAACCGCGCCCTTGGATTTTTAAAACTTAAAAAAGACGAGCGTAAATTTATCGCGGCTCGCGATGTAAACATGGTTTTAATTTGGGAAGTTAGTTCGTTATGTAGCGATAAGAGGGCAGAGGCGAGTATTTAGAGGAGATTTTTTTTTAATTAAAAGTTTCGTAATTTCTGGATCTAAATTACAAATTAGCATCTTTGGGTTAGTTTTGGTTTGTTTATGCTGGTTCATTCTGATGGGTTTAAAACTAAATAAAACCATTTTGAGCTGAGAAAATTTAAGTTCAGAGAGTCCATTAAAGTAGATAAATGACCCACACGTATACAAAGTTTGTGCAGAATTGTAAAAATTTTGTATGTGTGCTTTTATAAATATTTTTTTTTAATTTGCAAATGACATTTGAATATTTCCTTACTAACTTATACTACATAGTTAACTTATTTTACCTTATGTCACAAATACACTTTTTTGTTTGTTAATAGTTTAATGTAATAATATATTTCAAAATAAAAAAGGAGGGTATTAACTACATATTATCTCACTCATTAAAAAATTTGCAATTCCTATAAAAAATTTTACTTATTTTTATAATCGCATCTTTAAAAAAAATCCAGTAATTCCGGTTGATTTAAAAAAATATATGATACTTTTATAATCACATCTTTAAAGTTACTAGCAAATAATACAAATTAAGTGGTTACATTTTGTTAATTATTTTTAAAATAAAAAGTAAATAAAATATTGTTTTTCCAATTTGTTAAGAGTTTGCAATGTATAGGAAAAATGTATCATGTTAATATATTGTATTGTCCTAAATGAAGTGAAACAGTGATATACATTATATTTTATAGAACGTGTGAAATTGTTTTTTACACTGACGCTCACACGAATTTTGCAATTGTAAAGTTCTTTTTACTGCTTGGAATATAAATAAATTTTCTTGGGCATGTTATTTGATATTATTTATTTTTTTAAATTAATTTTAAAGATATGCTTTATAAATTGTACCTTAAACCTTTAAATTAAAAAAATATATTGTAAAATGAATAATTTTTATGAATTTTAAAATTGGGGGCATATATTACTAGAAAAATTAGAGTTCCCTGTTCGTATATATACGTCCATGAGGTTAAGTAACCAATAGGTAAAATATGGTAATCATAAAAGTACCCATTAAATAAAATAATGTTTGAAAACTTTTGTAAGTAGTTTGGAAGTATCTAGATTACATATTTATATGTATTATATTTAAATGCATATAAGTAAACCACTGGGTCTGACTGTTAATTTATCAATTTAAGTATAAAATCAAAGAGTGTCTGTTATATAACAGAAAACATCTAATAAAGTAATAATTCGTATTTTATTGATCAAAATAATGACGATGTATTATATAATTTTAAAACTCAATTTTAACCTATTTTCAAAAATCATAAAAATTTGATAATTTGTATATTTACGTTATCCTGTTTCAATAGGATATTTCATGTTATTAGATATAAATTCTACTTACTAAAAACGATTTTTATTTTGTCTTGAAATCCTCATTCCCCCGTTATCGGCACACAACCGTATTATCTCACCATATACGCTACACAAAATGCGTTGTCTGGAAAAATTTATTAACAAATAACATAGGGAAATAATAGTAGTGGTTATTTAAAAACAATTTATATAATGTTTGAAATAAACATGGTAAAAGATATTGGTATAATTATTCTTTAATTTATGCTACAATTATATTCAAACATTTTATTATCGGAGGAAACAAACGTTAAAGATCATACATTCATATTATAAGACTTCCAATGTAGATCTAACTTTTTTTTCGAATTGATTAAAGTTCTCGCTGACCAGTAGGAGCGCTTCAAGAGTAACGGTAGTTGTGTTTTAGCGGGGATGGGATGGGTATTGTTTGGCTCCAATTAACTGGCCGTTAGATAACGCTCCTGATAGCTAGTTTCAGCCAATCAGCATACGAGTTTAAGTGAGTTGAACTGTCATATATTCCAAACCATATTAACAATGTAAAGACACAAAGACCATTTAGCCAGAACTGAACTATATCTGAACGTTACTGGGATTTAAAGTGAAGATGGAAGGTTATATTTATTTGTTTGTGACTAATTAAAGTATAATTAACAAGGCTTTAAATCACTTCACTGGAATGTACTGACTAATAAATACCGACTGATATTTATATTTAACTGTGTAAGTTAAGATCATTTTCTTAGTTAAAAGATAAAGCTTTGTGCACATTTTGTAAACAGTATAATTTAATCTATCCAAAACTTTTAATTAAAATATTCATATTTTTACAAAGCAAAGTATTTAATTCAACATTAATCTAAAACTATTGACCCATCTTTCATAACGTCCTCCTATTCCCAACTACGGAATAATCTAAACTTCAATACACCATCCCCCCGTGCAAATTTACCAACCTTAAGTTAAGATATTACAAACAAAGGATAACACATGTTAGCTGCAGTTGCCGCATGGCGTGCCCATTGTAACTTTCACGCACTAACTGTTCTTTTATTCAGCAAACTGACGCAATATCCATTAACTCGACTTACTTGGGGGAGAATGCTTAAACTTCTACTGATACACCCCAACCCTACTTTGTTCGAGCAAGGGAAGTATATTGCTCACTGCACCATGAGGGCATTGCTCGTTAGCTCATAACAACATGGGGAAGACTTTACTCGTGGGAGCAGGGTCTTTTATTAGGGGGTATATTGGGCAAACATTATATGTGTCGGATAGCTGCGCTGCTGGGAGGATTATGTATCTATGATGGATTTTTAGAAGTGATTTCGGAACTTTGCATTGATGGAAGATATTTTTATAAAATTAATGTTGTTTTAGGCTCAAAGGAAACAGTTTATTGATAAAATAAGAGTATATATATTAATATGGACGTTAATTAGTATGTTAAATTACATTTAAAACGAATTTGAAGTAATAAGTGTTTAATGTTGAGAAACATATTTTTTTAATATATCATGTGCTTAAAAAATACTATTTATTTTCTACGGATCACAACCAATCAATTAGTTTTGTCTTATTGTCATGATATAGATAAATTGGAGACAAGTCTCATTGTGTAAGATCACTTGTGCAACTATCTGAAAACAAATGTATTTGTTAACATCTACGGGGTATAAGAGTTGCAATATATATTATTAGGGGGTATATTGGGCAAACATTATATGTGTCGAATAACTGCGCTGCTGGGAGGATTATGTATCTATGATGGATTTTTAGAAGTGATTTCGGAACTTTGCATTGATGGAAGATATTTTTATAAAATTAATATTGTTTTAGGTTCAAAGTAAATAGTTTGTTGATAAAATAAGAGTGTATATTTTAAGATGGACGTTAATTAGTTTATTAAATTATATTTAAAACGATGTTCATGTAATATGTGTTTAATATTTACATAGATAATTTTTTTAATATTATATTCTTAAAAAATACCATTTATTTTCCACTGATAACAAATTGATTAACAATACATTAATTTTGTCTTATTGTTCTGATATAGATAAATTGGAGACAAGTCTGATTGTGTAAGATCACTTGTGCAACTATCTGAAAAACAAATGTATTTGTTAACATCTACGGTGTATAAGAGTTGCAATATATATTGTAATATGCATAATTCTTAACTAATAGCATCCCCTTTAAAATAATAGTGCTATTAAAATGGAGCATAATAAAACAATGGGCCGCTTCCTGTTTAAATTATTATTTGTTAAAGTAATTAAAATACCTTTTTAATTCATGGTACATTAATATTAGATAAAGTTTAACATAAATATAGAGGTTTATGGTTGGTTGAATTCACACATCACTATATCTACACGATGGGAAATAGGTGACAATGCGGTATCAATCTGGAAGGAAGTGTACAAGATTATTGTCTCATAATTGTAAATGAGATGACAACAATAGCAAAAGATTGTAGACCCCATTCCCAATCTTCCACAATATGCACACCGTGAAGATATATGAGATACGATAGACTTATTTTACACCAGCTCCCATCAATAAGATGAATACTCGAATAAGAATTATCGTCGAACTCGAAAACTGCCAATTCCAAGCCCAATATATTGACTTCCAGACTATAATGATCTATACACATTTAAACATTCGTGTTTGGAACTTAAATGAAGATTAAAAACATTCAAAATAGCATAAAATACTGTAACGGGAAACATCAAACCATAAAATACTACCATTGTTTTTTTCAATTAAAGCAAAATAAATGTATTTTGTTTAGAAATACATTCAGAAAGAGGTTGTTTATTGATAATCGTATGTTGGATGACCTATTTATAAACTTCTTCAAAATATTATTTTAGCATTTCCTATATAAAAGTAAAGTTAATCTTTTAGAGTTTGTTTTAAGAAATGCATACAACAAGCTATAGTTGGCTTCGAAAAATGTTGTAATATTTCACTGCCATGCATTTAGCAGTGTAAATTAAATAATATATTAATACTGGATGAAATGCAGCTTACATTTGTGATAGTATTTTAAAGATAAAACTTGGCACCAATCTTTTCTAGATATGTACAACAAAACAAAATGACAAATATATATCCATTATCTCAAAAACCGAAAAAAGGAAAATAAATAACTTCTTATTGAATTTCGATGCTACGAGAACTTTCTCTTACCTTTTGTAAAATACCATTGTTAAACAGAAAAACAATATTGCTTTAAAAGCAATATTGATCAAGTTTTTACGGAACTTCCCTTTCTTAGATCAGTAGTGCAGATGCTCTAAAAGAGATAGATTAAGAATGACCTGAAGCATCATCTCTTATCATTTATAACCTTTCAACTGAAAGTATAATGCCAGTGATTGGCTTTGTGATTTATTGTTGCAGAAGTCAAGAGATTTTTCCATCATGACGAGAAGTGGAATGGAGCGAAAAGAAAATCAAAGATACAATTTAACAAATCGACGCAATCTTTCGAGAAAACCACTATTTTTGGTAACTTTGGTGTTAATATAATATTTCATAAGGGAATACAAAGTATATAAATGTTTTGTACATTAATCTTTATTCTTAAGCCATAAAGACGTAACTGACGAATTTTATTTTATATTCTAGCAAAATAATAACCGTTATTACTTTGTGAAATATTGGGAAAAGATAATAGGTGTATCAACCCGAGATATGCGGTATTCTATGTTGTGACAATCTAAAAAAATATTTTTAATGTCCTGCAAACTTAATTAAATGCGTATACTACATATAAATACATATAACACTTTGTGAAAGACATTATGTGGCAGTGTGTTTACTCAAATGACGTTCCTCTTAAAACGTATAGATCAATTAGCTTTTTATGCTTGAGTTTTCAATTTTTTAAAGAAACATCAATCTTTTGACTTAAAATACAATATATATTGAGCACTGTTTTATAATTAAATCCAAATCCTCGTTCCAATATACTAATCAGCAAGAACAATGTTGTACAAAAACGCTTTTTTTTAATCAAGTACTTGCACTGTATGTCAATACATAATTTTTTTTTATCTCG
This sequence comes from Troglohyphantes excavatus, assembly GCA_963932185.1. Classification (NCBI taxonomy): domain Eukaryota; kingdom Metazoa; phylum Arthropoda; class Arachnida; order Araneae; family Linyphiidae; genus Troglohyphantes; species Troglohyphantes excavatus. Next base: position 61,575,456 of record OZ010666.1, on the reverse strand, counting down.
ATTAAAATATAATATAAAAGTTATCTTTATTTAATCAATTAAGTTTTGATTGTATGCCAACTGTGTTCATACATAACACATAAAACTATTTAAAATGTTACATTTTCTAGGAGTTAAGTTTGCTATTAAGGTTGCAAAGATAACTTGCGTTTTATAACTATTTTATATAAAGAAAATGAAATTTTAGCTGATGGAAATACACCAATTCTCTCTCTCTCTCTCTCTTTATAATTAAATGTTTTGTTAAGAATTAATCAATTTATCATAATTTTTTACTTTTGATATTTTAACAAAACTTATAGGCTTATACAAAAAGCAAATACGTGTCATACTAAAACAAATATATTTAAGAAATATATACTAGTTATTTTCATTGATTCCCTTCCTTTTTACTTATGAGAGAACGGGTTTTATCTCCAAATAGCGCTTTCTTGCTCTTTTGTCAAACCTTAAGGGTCAGCGAAATCCGTTTCGGGAGAGATAGTTTAGAAAATATATTTTTCTTTAATCTTTCCTATATATGGATTTCCGTTTATTGACATTTCTGTAGTTAAGCTCAGGAACTTGTAAGGGACTTACTGAAAATCTGCAGGAAGTTTTGGAAAGTGTTTTATACCTGTTAAATGTTTGAAGTATGTCTTGTTGATCCGCAGTTGGGTTCTAAGTCAGGTAATTTAACTTTTATATAAAACATTTTCAAGGATCTTCTTTATTGGGAAAATATAGTGGATTTCTTTTATGTTCGCAATGAAGCTATGCAGCTAATATTAGCAAACCTAACCACCAGCGTTGCCCGATAATTAATGTATTAGTAGTGTCTGGGTTGCAATGTTTGCTATAGCAGTATCTGATTTGGAGTCATCGACATTCTGCAAGTGAATTTTACCATAATTTCTTCTAATTGCATAAATACTTGAAATTTGGCATACTTACTGAATATCAGTTAAATTATGATTCATAATAATTAATGATAATTAATTAATTTATTCATAATAATTAATGAATAATCATAATAATTAATTTATTCATAATAATTAATGAATTTTACTAATTAATAATTAGTTTATTTTAACCCTCTGACTCTCATGGACGTATATCGCGTCCAGAGATCTCTAGTTTTTCCATCAATGCATCCAGATTTTAAACTCATAAAAATACTCAATTTTACAATAATTTTAAAGTCTACTGTTTTAAGTTATAACTTAAAAGCTATCTCTTTATAATGAATTAAAATTTTGGTAAAAATATCAAAGTACTAGGAAATTTTTTTTAGACTTCCAACCAGTGAAAACAACTTTGCAATTGCTAAAACAGCGTGAATGTCAGTGAGCAAAATCTTTGGCAGAGTCCAATTCACATGCATTTGCTAAGTGTATCTTACGAATGGAAAGCATCATAGAAATCATTGCGAATTGTTAGCGATAAAATTATTAATTAATATTGTACATTAATTGATAATTTATATATTTAAATATTGATTATTATTTAATAAGGAGAACTGATATAAGTTTTTTTTAATTAGCATTGATAATATAAAACTATGACTATTAAGTTATACAAATACATCTTCTTTAATGTGACTTCACCAATTGCATTATGAATTAATCACATGAATGTTTCATCGAATAACAGTAGTATATAAAGTAAACTGTAATTTATACGAATAACTGTAATGTATGAAATAAAATATAAGAGTTAAGTATATGTTTGATCTTAAATATAAAATTTACCTTTATAACTGTACACATAAAATTTGATAACTGAAGAAATTTTGATTAGAAACCACAGAATGAGTTCACCACTGATTGTAATCTCACTGATAAAACCAGACTTTTCTGGTACAACAACACTGCAAAATGAAGAAACATATTCATCTATATTTAATTCATTATAGTAATATTATATAATTTAACAATATTAAAATTTTGCTTTTCGCTTTTATTTACTTGAATTGTATGATATAGTTGTTATGAATCGATAGTTTAAAAAATGGTATTAAAATCGATTGGTTATTGTTGCTATTGACTAAGTTATACGTTAAAAATTCTAAATTTAACTTCGCACATTATGAATCGCCGGAGCATATAAGCGTGGTATCAAGTCAAGATATTTCGAGTTTTTAACAAAAATGCGCCCAATTTTTAAATTAAATAAAAAATACTTAACGTTACAATATTTTTTTTAATTTTCATAGTTTTAAGTAGAAATTTCAAGGTAATTATTTACATTTAATTAAAAATAGTTATATAAATTAGCATACAGAGGAACTTTTTTTTAAATTTCCAAACAACTTCATAATTGCAAAAATTGCTTGAACACCAGCCTGGTATTCCCCCTTGACTTCAATGTTAGATATAACTTCATACAGTCAAATATTAGTTTTGCTTAACTGAATTTAATACACTGAACTATTTCCCTATATATATATATTATTGATTCACAAATGTGTAGCCTAATTGCAAAAAAAGTCATATTCCAAAATGATATTTCGGTACCATTAGGCACTTTATAAATTTAGTTTCAATTTTGAAACATAATAAAGGTGAAAAAACGATTTTTACGATTTAGAAACTTAAATATGAAGTCCATAATAACAAAAGTACTGAACCAGCAAACGTAAACATGAGATTTAGCGATAGTTTGGAATGTGGGTATAGCGGCAATTTCTTCTCGAACAAAAACAAGATGACGTCGCATCCAGTTGCAAAACCATTTAAAAGCCTTCATCAAATTTCAAAACAAGTTATGTGTAAATTCAATTTTTGATTATAACTAATTTAGTAATCTGGGAAAATACACTATTTTAATAAAACGTTGATGTACCATTATTTCATTTTCATAAAAAAATATTTTTCCATCCCAAAATAGCTAAAGTTTGACAGTTTTTTGCGATTTACTCAAAAAAAGCTTTAAGTGCATATAGCTGCTTTTGCACCTGGACTAATCAAAAGATGCAATAAAAGAAGAAATCTTAATATAGTTGTAGCAAAATCTATTGTTCTATCCCCTCTAATCGCAAAATAGTCACAGTACTGTGTGTGATACAGACTAAAGATTTCACATCTAAATTACACTATTCGATGTACAGTATATCTAAATTCATTAATAATGTATATTACATTTATTATATTTCTCCGAATTATTTTTATTATAAAAACATAAATTTACAACTTGGAATATGTTTAATCGATTAATGAAGTTTTATATTTTATATTATCAGCTTTGTTTTCCTTTAATTCTTGAAGTAATTACGTTATAAGATTAATAACCTAAAAACAATTAACGGTACAAGAGAAAATAAAGGCTGAAAAGTTTATTATTTTAGTGAAGTTTGAAAAATGTATGTTATACTAAACTTTCCTAAGTGATCCGTTTTCGGAAATGCCAATATACTTAAACACCTCCCACGCGAAGACAGATCAATAACCGCAAAACTCAATATCAAAATTAATCTTTGATATGAATTTTAGCCCGTCATCGTTAATTAGTTTTCAACCAATTAGATAAAGAGCCGACGATCAATTACTTTAAAACAAAGCGAAAATAAAAACAGGCGCTTTTAAAAAAAGTAACGACGAGGCGCTGGATTATATTTTAAATGTATTTGCGGGATTTAAAATAATTCCTCACATTATTTCGAACTTTAGGTTTTGGATTTACTACCGTAGAAACTTTTTTTTGTCAATCTATTGTTGTAAAATTAATCAGCTTATAAATTTGTTTGTTCACCAAAAACAACTTTAAATGTAATTTGTTTAAATAGTACTTTTCGAAATAAAAATTTAAATAAATTCAAGTATGAATTCAAGTTTTAGAAAACAATTTTTGATTTTTTAAATGCTTTTATTGGTAACATGGGATTAGAAAATACGTATAATTTAACTGGTATTTGTAAACGCAAAGGTGAAATACGTTTATCTTTATTTTTATGCCAGTGTTATTATCTTAAAAGATCACAAATAAGAGTAATTGAACGGATCATAATAAAAAGTTTCAAAGGATTAAAAGTAATTGCTATGGATTATATGAATACAAAACACACATTCATCAAATACGTTCACCATGTTTAAATACACAATATCAAGCGAAGGATTATACGGAATTTCTCATAAATTTAAATAAGCATAACTGTGTTCTTTATTGATAACCTTTAAAATACGTCTTTTTTAACAAAAACCTGACAGTCTATTCATTCTAATTACATTAAAAATACATATGACAAATACAAATGTATACATATGGTCTTTAAGAGACCGTACTGAACTTATGATGGAAAGGATAGAACATACAGAAACTAAAGTACTAAACAATTAGAACTCAGTATAGAACAAACCAAAAAAGTATTTTCTTATTTTTGTTAATGATTGTACCGGAATTTTGACAAAAACACCAAAGAGGGTTATAAAGTTTATAATGTGTGTTTGGTCGAAAATCTAACGGATAATAGGTAAAATAAAGGATAAATAAGAGAGTGATTGATAATCGGTTAACCGAAAAATTAAAACACATAAACTCCAATATCTGGTATAAGATTGGAAACCAAGCACTTTTGATGTATGGAGCTGTGTGTTACGTCTGCTTGAGATTTTGTGCAGTTCCACTTTTGTTTAAAAATATCAAAAATCTTCTCCATATGGAATCTTCAAAAATCTTCTCCATCCATTTTGGATGTCATTGGTTGTAGAGTAAAATAGCGTCTATATTAGTCATCTTTTATGATTAGTAAACTTCATATTTTACCATACTTTCAGAAATCTGGATTAATACTTAATAGGATTAATACAAAACCGGTAAAAAGTGTCCGGTTTAATATATTTTGTGATTTAGATCGTTAGGGTTATATAATTTCAAAAATTATAAAATATTACTATTTTCAAATACGTTTTAATTGCCCTACCTTTCATGCACTTATTTCAACTGTGGAGGGTAGATAAACATGTAAAATTACTCTACCACTATTCTAATTTTCAAATGGGCTTGTTTTATTTTTATTCTATCCCCCCCCCCCCCCAGAAAAAAATAGGACTTGGGCATATATTATTTGTTTGTGCTTGCGTACCATTTTGTCAGAATTTAATTAATAGGAAAGTGTTTGATGTTTTAATTAATAAGGAAGTAACTTACTTACGATGGAATTAAATAAAAACCCATAAATACAAATACACATTTAATATAACCAATCGTTCATAATGTTTAAAATAAATATTGGCACATTAAAACTTTAATAATATTAATACCACTTAAAATATTAAGCAGTAAAGTAGTATACGTACTGGATATATTTTAACTAGTAAAAACTCTAACTCTAGTCTCTAAATGAAATATATAAAAATAACATTTTTCTCAATGAAGTAGCCCACGCCTATTCCTTGTTTCTTGAAATAATCTTAAAAAGAACTTTTCAATCCCGTTTTTTTTCCCTTCTACGTCTTTTTATACCCCTCAATATTTTTTGAATTCTCAAGTTGTTTTATGCAAAAGGCAAGTTACAATTCCCAACAATTTGTATCCAAAATCCCCTTGACTCGATTTCTAACCGCGCAGAGTTCGATAATGCGAAACAGCTATTAGAGTTAGATACAACCACATTGGAGTTGCAAATTCGATATTCAAATTACCTTTTCTATTTTACTTGGAAAAGGAGCGAATGGTTGCTTTTATTCCTAATGTTCAAAGCTTCGAATGATTTCCCGTGTTTTTTTACAGAAAGGTTCTTTTCAAAAATGGTTTTGCGTGCCCGATATTTGATGTTTCTACAATCTTTCTGATTTGTATCAACGGCGGAAAAGTGTGTAACTTTACTTTTTATTTTAAAAAGTTAGAATACGATTAGTTTAAAAGTTAGAATTCGGTAGTTAATAATGGTTCATTATACATTTCACATACTTACCATTTAAGTGAAAAAGTATATATTATTATCGTCAACTTAAAATGAATCTGAATTAAATTTTTAAGCATTTTAACTTTTAATATTGTTTAATTATTACAGTTTAAAGATTTTTTAAAAAAGAATTCTCCAAAATTCCATAAATGTATTAAATATTTTTTTTTCAGATTTGTAGGGTAATTTTGGGACAGTCCTGTTTCTGACTCAGAAATAATAGCAAATATCAATCTATCCCAATGATACGAATAAGTGTTTATTTTAGATATAGGACATACCCCGTTCCACGTTTGTGTTAGTTATAATTACACAGTTCAAAAGTTATACTGTAAAAGTTATTTCTCAGAATTATTAACTCACTACTCTCTAACGATAAAATACTGTTTTATTTTTAAAGCAATGTTTAAATATACGAATAGACAACTACATTTCCGTACAAATTAACAAATAGTACCAGATAATTGATTCTTAAACACAGTTGTGTAGAATAAATAAGCACAATCATATATTATTTCTCTAAGAGAATAGCACTGGAAATTGTTAATATAATCCTTAAATAAACTTAGGACATAAATAGCGGGTTAATATTATGAGAACTTTCCTACTTTTACTTTCACATTCATGTCTGCAATAATTAACTCAGGCTAATTAGCACTTAACATATGAAAATAATATGCACTTGAATTAGGGACTGCACTGCGCACTGATATTTTGCCGTTTAACTAAAAGGGATAAAGTTTTTCTTAGATAGTAAAATGACTTTGTTGGTTTATTTGGTAATAATTTAAACTTAGTTGCAAGTCGTACTTTTTAAACTTTCGATTATGAATTAAGTATTGAATGATGTATGTTTACACATAATATGTAAATAGATAAAAGAAAAAGAAAAAAGGAGGTTTAAGAGTCAAAATGCAAAAATTATAAAACTTTAAATATATATAAGATTTAACTACTTTTAAGTGAAAACAGATAAGATGTTAATAATTCTACCATTAAATTATAGATGTAAACTATCATTAAAATTACATTTAAAATACTGTGTTTAATTGGCAGAACCCAATAATAGATAATCTAAAATTCTTAAATCGATTCGAAATTTTAAAAGTCATTATTTTATTTTAAAGTATTCTTGGTTAAAGACAACATTCAATTATATATGTCTTGAGTAATAAAATACATTATTCACTGTACTATAGTAGTTTTCTATTATTCATTAATGAATTAAAAAACATTATATTTTTTGTAAAAACATTTAAGTAACTATTTAAATAAAAATATTTTCTTGAATTCTGAATGTTAACTTTGTATGCAATGAAATATAACCACATTCAATTAAAAACATAATTATATACTTATATTCTGTAGTCTAATTTTGGCATTCTTTAGATAATTTTTTAAAAATACCATTAAAATGCAGTTTAATATATTCCTTGGAATTTCAAAATTGTTTTTCTATTTGATTGATTTAACAAATAATAGTAACATGCTTTTCAACGTTGTAATAAAAGGTATCACACACTTTTAGTTACTAACAAAACAATATAACTAAAATGTAGGTATTTAAAACGCATTACCGCTATAAAATTATAGAAATATTTGCAAGAACCTCATTTTAAATAAAAGTAGATTTCTTTAAGAATAAAATATAAGAATACATGTATTACAATGAAGTATGTATGCAATTGAAGTAACAGACTATATATATTTATATACCCAGCAAAAAAAATAACCTTGCATAAAATCTTGTCAAATTGAATGCTTTTTGGATAGTTCATAAAAGATATTAAAACAAAAAACTTTAGTTTTTCTAAGAGTTTAATTTATCTGTATAAAACCTTTAAAGTATCTGCATTTTTCCCTTCATGTTTAAAAAATTGAAGTTTATATTTAATTATTTTTACAGTTTTAATGAAGGATATTGCAACAAAAATCTTTAATTTCATTGATCTTTAAAAAAATGCCTTTTTTCTGCATAAAACCTTCAATTTTAAAATGTTAAAAAAGGATATATATATATATATATATATATATATATATATATATATATATATATATATATATATATATATATATATATATATATATATATATATATATAATGTGTCTACTCCTGGCTAGAGTCCTCTGTGAACTGCACAAGATTCCATTGGTGGGGGATTGCAGGATCCCTTTCGAACATTTCATTTCTAATTGTATGTTTGTATATTGACACAAATTTTGAGCCAAGGTAACGATACTTCATCGCGCGTGAAGCATCATCAGTCTTGTAATACAGATTTTTTGGGTAGTGGTACACTTGCCGAATGGAATCGGCCGCCTTCTTCGCAAGGTGCTTGTCGTGATAATCGGTGGTGTAACAGCATATCACACCCAACATGTCACGTGGATCGGTGTATCGCTCGCCCATCCAGGATGTAAAGCATAGTGCACTGAAAAGTCCAGTCACGCTGCTGCAGTTGCTTTCGATGAGTTTCTTGATGAACTGCCACGCGTAATCTTGACGTGTCATTCCCCTGATTGGGGATATCTCTATGCTGTCGTGGAAAAGCATCCATTTGCCACTTGAAGATCCCTTATCGGAGTTATTCCAGGCTTCCTGGAAGTCAGGGGAGTTGGCTGAAATAGAATCCTTTTCTGTGACGGTCGATGGTATGACAGGGTTAGGAGGAAAAAAAGTTTTATAACTCATACTTCTGTAAAAATAAAAAATAAATGTGTTTAATTTCACTATTCATTTATACACTGATTGACCAGAACATTGCGACCACCTGACATTTTTAAATAAGTGAGCTAAGACTTCACACTGTTTGGGTTAGAATGCGAGAGAGTATTTTTAAAAATAGGAAATGTGCTTCCTTACAACTATAATAAAGCATTTTGTTCAAACAGGTATGGATAAAAATCGTAATTTGGTTGATTTGGAGCGAGAAAAAGATTGTAGGTGTTCGAAGTCATGAAGTGAGCATACGCAAAACTCCTGCATTTGTGAAATGTTCAAGGGCAGCGGTAGAGAAAATGTTTAAAGACTGGACAATTGGTAAAATAACTCGGTCTCAATGGCTTTCATGGGGGCGTTAATGCCTACTGAATGCTTGAGCGGATAAAAAAAATTCCAGGTTGGTAGAGGACACTCGAATAACAATATTGCTGTAGATCACAGCAGATATTAATAAATAATCTTCTCAAAGGGCCTCATAACCCGCTATTTGCTCTGCCCTTCAGTGTATGGTTACAATGCTTTCGCCACTCAGTTTATTACAACGAAAATGCGTGTAGCCGTAGCTCAGTAATCTTAGTTTAGTGCTATTTAATATCAATATAGCATCATGATACTTACAATCCAATACATTAAGGAAAAGGTGCGCATAATACCTTTATTTTTTTAAAACTAAAGATTTTAAATAAAGTATATTAAATTATTTTTTTTATATAGTTTTAGGGAACAGGAACTATTGCCTCATATTTAAAATGTCTTAACTCCAATTCTTTTAAATTCATTTTTGTAGCTTATCTCTGATGATTTGTATCTAAAAATGCACCTTTTTATGACATAAAAAACCTTAATATTTAATTTACGACTCTTTAATGTCATAAAAAGAAGTATTTTTAAAGACTAATAGGAGAAGCTAAAAAAAAATAACTTCATATTAAACAAAGTGACCTGACAAATTTAAAATAGTTACTCAGAAGATGGTTTTCCGCATTTTTTTTATGGCGATTGCTTAAATGGAAACCGAGTTATTACAACTCAATTATTTTACTTCCCATCTTTTTGCACACTATTTTAACACTTCTTCTGTTTATAACTTCTTCAAGTCGCGCTGGTAGCTTAACGGATAAGGCACTTGACTGCGCTGCCTGAGGAAGGATCTGGGTTCGATTCCCGGTAAGTCGTGGTTGTAATTGTTGATATTTATTGAAATTGATTTATGAAGGCAAGCTATTGCTCTGTTTTACTCATTTCATTCATTTTTGAGTATATGTCTATTTCAAATATAAAATTTATGTATTTTTATGTATCGAATATAATCAAATATGAGTACATTTTACTTTTTTCTGAGTACCTATTTTTAACAGTGTATTTTTTTATGAACTTCTGTCTTTTGAAACGTCACATCAGGTGAGAAGATTCCAACAGGAAGTCATTCCGTGGTAGAGGGTGCTAAGGTATCTGAGGTATCAGCTATCAACTATGGAAATTACTAAACTTAAGAAATGTGAGATGAACTACATACTTATCAATATACGACATAGCTGGGATATGCTAAAACGTACTGTAAATGTAAAGACAATAACTTCCTCGAATTCTTTGACTCTGTACAAAAACCTAATACGCTATTTTATCGCTGTTCTTCTGAACAGCTGTTCTTCTGAAAAAAGTCACGTTTTGACTGAATCACCCTTTGTACAAGAGATAACATAACAGCTTAGCATACACTGACGTCATATTTTCTTTTTTTTATTTCCATGAAAAGTGGTGTGAGTCAACATTTGACGGCTTTTTGGATGAACCACTGAACTCTAACTGTAACTGCTGGAAGGCTCAAATATTGTTTCCTCTATGGGCGCGTTGAAACCAATTGAAAGCTGCCATGCTGTGCCCCACCATTTTTTAAAAGTGATTTAGTGGTGTTTTTTATTACCATAGCATTGTAGAAATATTAAATGTATATAAATATTATATTTTCTTCTTATAGAAATAATTTTTATATTGCCAAACAAATATTTTTTGCTCTTGCGTTTTAACTATTTCTACTTTGACTTGCAAATGACTTATTATTTTAATAGCAGATTGCACTTAAAATGGGTTTAAAAATAAAATTAAAAAAAAACTTAGCCAAAAGCAATATATGTCGGCGTATATTAACATGAAAAATGTACGAAATATTGCGGTATCAAGAAAAGTGGGGTACATCATGGCGGCTTCCATATCGACTTCAAGTCAACAAAATGTTTTGCCCGATCCAGAAGTTACAGTTTGAGATCAGTGGGATAAATTGATATGTTGTTAAAAAATAATGTAGATGAATTAGGTTTGGTTTGGTTTTGATAATTAACGTCGCACTAGAGCTGCACAGTGGGCTATTGGCGACGGTTCGGGGTCAATCTCGATGGAAAGACCCGGGAACACATACACATTCACACACACATTCATTCATGCACCTCGTTATTTTAGAACCATGGTCAGATGATGCGGAAACACCTGAACTGGCACATAACGCCTTTAATAGACGTCGGGACTTTGGACCCCGATCAGATTTATCGTGAACCAGTCCTGTATACACCCCAGTATAATTAGTTGGATATTCTGGACGACTTTCTAGTATTTTTGTGGCGAAGCTGGCAACCCTCCGATCGCAAGATCACTACTTTTTTACTTTTCTATGTCAAGTCCATTGCACGGATTAGAACCACCAATCCTCTGATTAGTAGCTGAACGCCTTACCAACTGAGTAACTGGGGCTCTAGATGAATTAGGAATGCATTCTATTATGTGCGTATTATAGGGAATATACAATTAGGACTAGAAGTATTTTGTGTAAAGTTGAAAATTAGCAAAACTTCCAATTGTAAAATAGGAAACATAAAGTTTTCTTTCCTAACAAATATATTTATAAAATTGTATTGTTCAATAAACAAAAAAAAAACTTTATAGATTTAATATTTTTAAAATATTAAATTAACGTAAGATACTAGCGTTGCTGAATGAATGAAAGCAAATGATTGATTACGATAATATACTATGCTTTGTTATAAACACATGTATACATATATATAAACACATATATTTTTAATTATAGTTTATTTCTCGTTATAAATTCATTTAGAAATCTGGTTAATAATTAAGGCAGTTTACTGTTTTTTGAGACTTTAAAAACAAAAGGTCTTGTAAACATCGGTTTTTAGAAAAATGAGAATGATAAAAAAAAATTCAATAAGATTAAAATTGTTAATAAATTGTAACTATTGACCTAATATTAACCAATCCCACGGTTGAAAACAATTAAACTTCTTGAACGATTCCTGATAAACCAAAATTGGACAATATCAGATACGTTTTGTTCTGAAATGTTCAATTCGTAGTCTAATATTATTATCGTATTTCATACAAACCAGTAATTTGTATATTAACGTAACCATTATGTTAAAGATATAATGAGGACTACTATTTATTCACATAGAATTAAGAATTTTTTTTATTCTGAACAATGGATACTTTAAAACATGTGGAAACAGCAAACACCCATTCTTCTAACACGAACACAGAAATTTAATACTGTACATTTTAAAAATAGATTTATAATAATTACTGGAATGTAAAAATAACAATGTTTCGCGTAGTAAATATAAAACTATAATTTCTAAATTATTAGATTAAAAAAATGTCACTTGGCAATACTTAACCATCCTAAAAAAATTATTTTCATTATAATATCGAATGATTATATTAATAATTTTAATAATTTCAATATCGATTGAGAGTGTTTTTTTAATAACTTAAAAATAACTTCAATACGTTCAGGCGAACAAAAACATTTCCCTTTGAGCTGGGGACAAATTTTAATTAAAACTTTAACTCATCGCGTCATTTACTTTTTTAGTTCGAGTATGTTGCTTAACGCTTGTTGGATCACCAATAAAAACTTTACAATCTATGGGCGTAAACTAATTTGCCCCCTTTTTTTCCCTTCTGTAATTACAGTAAAGGTTTTTGCTGATTCAACTCGATAATTGCTACACCTCAGTTAATGGGATTAAAGTAAATACTATTTTTTTTCTTGGAATAAAAAGATTAAAGGCCATTATTTTTAGCAAACTGATGAATTGAATTAGTTGGCTAAAGCGCAAAAAAGTACCTAAGTTCTTTACTGTTAAAAATTGTAGTTTATTTTTAATATTGCTTGATATCATCAAACATTTTGAAAAAAAAAAAGTTTCAAAATATGTTTTATATTTTAGATATATTTTTTAACTTTAAAAGAAATTAATTGTAGCTCTAGGAATGAACAAATAATTCTTTTAACAACAAAATCGATTATGTTTTTACAAAATTTAGGTAAAAAAACATTTTTATCTTTATTTATTTCTACTTAAACATAATACTGTATGTGGCTCGATGTCCGGTTACTAAAGAAACTTATATTTTGACAGGTGAGCTTAACACTTACAATTATACAAATATATAATTAAAATACAACACTAACTTTAGACATATCCATACCCTTCTCAAATAATTTTTAATCCGAATAGGGAAAAAATATTCGATTTATTTGTAGTAGAAATACACATAGATTTATTTTATATAATATTACTACTTACTAAGGAAACGTCAACTGAAATCCTTCCAGAATATCAAGAAAGGAATTTGATTTTAGCCACAAGTTTGAAAATATACATTGCAATCTAACCTACAAAAGAGAGTTGACTGTTTAATACGATTTATCAGCTGCGCAGATAATGACCTTAACAACTATTGGACTAGCTGTAGGTGTAGTGTAATCAACACTACACCTGACACCCTACACCTGACCGATAATTGGAAGACGGTTGTTAAAACTAAAAATACTTTAACCAGAATTAAAATGTAAATAATTCGCTTCATGCATTCCAAACCTTTAAGAAGCTACTTTGTTAAGAATACAAAAACCTTACTACAAAAGATTGTCGGTTAAAAACAATATAACAAAGTCTATATTGTACATGAAATTCTCGTATTGCGTGACAAAATATTGTTATTAGGTCAAAATATAGATTGTAGTGTAAACAAGAGATTTGAGTTACCCTGAGTCTAAAATCATGTTTTTTTTTATGATATATTGTTATAAATTATTCTTTCAAACAAATAAATCTTGAACTGATATAATATTACGAACAAGTTTTTTATTCACATTCTTAGTTTATAAGATGAAAGCTTAATATCGAGATCGGGTATTAAAAACTTTTTCATTATTGTTTGTTTTCGGTTATTGTAAGATATGGTCCAAAAACGACTCCATTGTTTTCTTGATAACATTAAGCTTATATATTCAACTTTCTTATATTTTACATTAACCTCTTATTATAGATATAGCTTCTCAGAAACACCCCAATTCTAAAGATTTGAAAAATATTTCAACGTAGAATATTTTTATGAATTTAAAGTATATGTGTATGGAAAAATATTATTTTAAGAACATATTTTGATTTAAGAGTATTTTTTTTCCGTAACCAGCACCTATTTGACTAAAATATTGTGCTTTAGACTCTTTTGGTGTGGCGTTTAATATGATATGGTAGTTAAACCACTTCGATTCCAAGAAAGTAGTTTATACTTGAATACTAAATAATTTCTTACTTTTGAGCCACATAGGTTATTTCTATGAGAACATCCTTTGGTTATTTCAATTATGCCAGAAGTAAGAATATATACTGCCAAATAGGTATTAACGCGAAATGTAATTGTTTTAAACAATGAAGAAATACATATTTATGCAATACCAGATAATATAATTGCGGAGAGAGAATTGAGAATTTGAATTTGAGAATTTATTTTGAAATAAATTGCTTATCCTCGATTTAAGATCGATAGGAATTCATTTTAATGATACCCAGTTTCCAGAAGCAAAATATGTATTTCAAAAAAATAATAATCATACATTCTGATACCAATGGATAGGCAAATACTCATAACGTTTGTACTCGTTAAAATTAAGCATACACATTTAGATAAAAACTCGCATCACTACAACTTTATCAGATCGCAACAGACTCATAATCTAAACTCGTACAATGTTCCAGTAGTATGGTGTTACAGGATCTCTCTCGTACATTTCGTTTTCTACAGTGTGCTTGTAGAGTGAGACATATTTGGAGCCCAAGTGACGATACTTCATAGCGTATGTATCGTCATCAGTTTTGTAGTACATATCCCTTGGGTAATGATACGCTTTCCGAATAGCATCAGCTGCCCTCTTTGTTAGACGTATGTCCTTGTAGTTGGTGTAACAGCATATCACACCATTTGAGCTATTTGGATCGGACTCTCTTTTGCCCATCCAGGATGTAGAGCATTTGGCGTGAAAAAGTCCACTCACGCTGCCGCAGTTGCTTTCGATGAGTCTCTTGATGAACTGCCACGCGATATCGTGACGTGTCAACCCCCTGGATGGGGAAAGTTCTATGCTGTCGTGGAAAAGCATCCATTTTCCGGATGAATATTCTTCCTCTGATGAATCGGTGTCATCTTTGGAGTTATTGTCATCATATCCTGCACCTTCAGAGAAAAAGTTTTCTCTGTCAGGTGAATAAACATGGATCCATTCTTTCTGTGTCACTCTGGAGGGTATTTGGGGTTTAGGTGGAAAGAAATCTTTGCCCATGTCCTGAAGAATAATTGAATAATTTGTTATAAACTTAATAAAATGTATTATTTGTCCCTAAAATTTGGTACACCAAAATTGTTATAGGAAACATGTTACCTTTTCGCGGGGGCTTCGTAACAGAAAAGTTCCAATGGTTGTGGCCTAATTCCTAAAGTGCGGGAACATTTTTCGCTTTGGGTAAGGGGGGGGGGGGGGCAGGAAAAATAATTTTCAAACCTTTACGGAAGGAAAACTTGTCTACAATAGGAGACGTGTAACTGACTGACGGAGAGGCCGTTAACAATATTTCTTTCTCAAAGCACGCAGATCTTGGGAACGGCCATTCATAAGTCAAATACTGAACAGCGGAACCGCAGACGATCTGTAGAAACAATTAGCGAAACATCACCTGTCCGCAGAGGTGTAATTACCTGTTATGACGGATACAACATACTTCAGACTGTACGCCTTTTACAAAATTCTTCCCCCATAACATGGATCGAAAAGTGACCCAAGTCCACCGATCTCTCCACTCTATTGAACGCATGTTGTCCCAGCCAACAAGTACCTTTCTACAACGTTGAATTATATTTACCAGACTACCCCCCCTCCCCCCTAAAAGAATTGCTTATTTTTCTGACATGAAATAATTTTTAAATTGTATTTGAATATGTATTTTTAGAAATTAAAAAAAAAAGATAAAAATCCTTTGAACAATGCATATTGTGTATTTATATTTTATTTTTTCAAATCAATAGTGCTTTTTATTGCTGCAAGTATTTTAAGACTTGGATTTTCAGATATTACATTGCCTAACTTTATTTATCAAATATATATAGCTGCCTGATTTCTTAATTCATTGATATGTAATATTTTCAATATAATTTTGTTTTAAATTTGTAAATGTTCTTAGAAATTATGTAAAATCTAAAAATAATTTATAATAAACATGACGGCGGCATTCGCTTATACACTGCTTATACACTGCTATAAATATAAATATATATATATATATATATATATATATATATATAGTCGTTACACTGATTTAAATATACTTCACTGTTTTTAAACATAATGCATTTATGTTTAATTTAAAGTTTTTTCAGCAAAAACGGTTAATAGTTATTTTTATTATTTAAAAATAGATATATTAAGAATGTATAATTAAACCATATTGTAGAAAAAACAATTTTACTATTTCTATATTTAATCTCATGTCACATAGTTAATTTGTCAATTTAAAAGTATTGTAATTGGTGGGCGCCCGAAAGTAAAGCTGTTGCGTTGTTTACGCTATATTGATACAACGTCGAGCTAAAGCAATTGCTCGAACCCATGTGAAAGTATCATATATCTGAAGAGAATACACTTATATATATATATATTCTGTAGCTAGTTTTAAGATTATAAGCGTTTTAAAGTAAGAGGGTGTCCGCGGCAAAAAATAGTAATGATGAAACTTGCATAAAAATTGTAAAATTGAAGTATTTTTGCAAATTTTATAAAAAATATTGTAAAATATAACATCAGTTCTTAATACTGCAGTTTTCTTGCACAGAAGCTTCAATTTCACATTTTTTATGAAGGTCTGTTATGCGGAGTTCGAAATTAGCAGTCGTTATTAGCATTTTGTACCTAAACAACAGTTTGGCGACTGAGATTTTACACCAGTCGTCTTTTTTTACGGCTAGGGAGAAAACAGATATTTGGATGTAAAGTAATGGTCGTGAAACTGAAATTTGTTGGTGAAAAATACAAATAACGACAGTAATTTCGAGCTCTGGTCTTATGCTAACTTGTTTTCCTGAGTATTTTTTTTTACTGAAACTTGTTCTGGCTGAAACATATTTAGTGCAACTCAAATAACTATTTTGAAATTCATGCTCTACTGTTCATTGATGACAAATTTAACTAAACAGCAGTATTTTAGTATAAAATTATGTCATAATCATCATAATTATTTTTTAACAGTTTAGGACAAGAATAAAATGAAATACATTTTATACAAAGTTTGGTTTGTAATTAAGTTGAAGTAGATCATTTATAATAATAACTCAATCATAATTGTATCATGATAAATATAAAACGCTCAAGCCCTGTAGTTAACACAGTTCAACAAATAAACAAATTAATTTAGAATAAGTTTATTACATGTAAATTATAAAACATTTATTACATGTAAATTATATTACATTAATTTAAATAACGTGGGAGTTATTAATAAATAACACAATTTAGAAGATTTATTTTTATAAAACTATCAACAATTATTTTAATATAATATTTATGAATACATTTGAAATAAAAATTATTTAGCCATGCAATAAATACAATACGAAAGAAAGAACAATGCGAAAGAAATAATTACAGAAAAAAAAAGTAATAATTAACTATTCTAATACATATTTAAATATTACCTTTTTAAATAAAAACACTTACCTTAAACAGTAAAAGTTGCAACGCTTAAATATTATATTAGAATGAATGCCACTGCCTGTTTCTATGTTTCCAACACCAAACTTTTTAGGTTTTAATATACTTATCTCTTAGTTTCAGTTCGCAATATTTTATCTGATTAAAATGGTTTTATCATGAATAAGAATTTCTTATCTCGTGTTAAGTTTATGTTTTAATATGATTGCTCTGATCAAAAGAGTTATCTATTGTCATTTTATAGAATTGTGTTTGCACTTTAATACCTTTACCTAGGAATATAAGTAAATTAGATCCTGTCTTAAAAATAAATTGTCAAATTACGGCCGCTTGTATTCAGACAGAAATAATGTAATAATTAGAAATATTTTAATCAATAATTGCAAAATAAGTAAGAAAACATTAGCCTGTAGTCCAAGAAAAAACAATAAATTCTAAGTAATGACTCATAATATCAAATGGTCTATAAATATTGACCAATTTCAAAACGTTTTTTAACACATCGAAACTTAAAAACAAAAATTATAGAACTTGTTAGTTTTTTTTCGTATTCCTATTTATATCTTGAAAAAAGAACAAATACAAGGAACATAATTATTATTAAAAAACTCATTAAAATATTTTTAAATTCACTTTGAAATACCCCATGGAAATAAAAATCTAGCGTTTAATATAATGATTCAAGTTTAATTTTGAAACGAAACCTTCCTGATTGCAGCTGATGTGTCTCAGGGGACAGCTATAAAACAATTGAATGACCACGAACAAGTTTTAAAGACAGGCGTAATGAGAAAAAATAACCTCTCCAAAAGTTGTGGAAAGAAACAGCACTCTATTGCGAGTTTAAAAAGAATAAATACAAATAAGAAAAATACAGGATGTGGATATACAGTAAATGAACAAAACAATACTACCTCAATTGTGTAAATGTCTTAAGGGGGTCCGATACCTTCGACATTTTTTTTTTTATTTTTATACTTGAACAATCCAATTTTTTTTCTCTTTCTAAATATGCATAAAAAAACATTTTAAGACGCTCAATTTTTTTTTAAATAGCACATTTATTTTTAAATTAAAATTTTAGTAAATTTTTTAACAATTTTAAAATTCCTACTCCTTTTTTGTTTTTCAATATTTTGAAACAATTTTTTTTATTTAAGATCTTGAATAATATGTAAATAGATGTATGCATTCAAATTTTGATTCCGATGCATCACTTTAAAAAAATAAAATATATTAGAAATTTTGGAAAAAAAATTGACGAAAAAAAATAAAATTCCATTTTAAGTGGTTTTAAAAAACAAATTATGGTAAAAATAGGAAATCTGAATGCATACATCTATTTAAAATATATTTATCTTGCTATACACACAAAAATTATGATTTTAAGTATAATAGTAAAAAAGCCTTAGCATTTTTAGTGTTCATTAAATTTCAAAACCACGAACAGAGATATTTGCTTTTAAAGTTTACATATGATACAACTATGTTATAGGAACACATCATTAAAACATTCATAACTAAAAAAGTAATAGGAATTTTTTGAAGCAGTTTTTTGTCAGTTATTAAAATAAGTTTGAATATTATTTTTTAAATATAAAAAAAAAATTACTTTTTTTGCGAATTTTGGGTATCGGACCCCCTTAACCGATTTTTCACCATATTTATTAAAATTGAAATAAATATATTTAAAAAAAACCTTTAAGGAAGAAAATATTACAAAAATAACTTTGTTTTGAATGGAAATACCTATTTGATCAATTATTAGATAAATCTACATGACAAGTAATATTTGTTTATTGAAGTGAAATGTATTGGAGATTGATGTAACCTAACAATATAATATAAATATTGTATTTATTATTAAAATTACGATATTTTGGGGGTTGAGGTGAGTATCATGTTTACACAAATGATTATAAATGCTGACACTATTAATATGCCGTTTTTTTGTTGATTGAAATCATCTAAAATGTGTAAATAATTTTCCACACTTTCTTTATTTTCATTGTTGTGCTCACATACTTTTTCATTTCTGCTGATGAGGGGCGATGTGTCTATTACCGATACATGTCTGGATTTTATGTACTTTTATTTCGTAGTTTTTAACGTTAAATTTCTATTTTAAAATTCCTTTTATAGTTGTAGGATTTTAACAACTAATTCTTTTAACAGAAAATGTGTTTGTCTTTATTTTTTTCGATTTAAACATAATACTGTGGGTGGCTCGATGTAATTTCACTAAAAATTTAATTTTTGATAGAACGTATTTAAAAAAAATATATATTTATAAAAAATATAATTAAACCATAAAATTGAATAATGAAATATTCATATCCTGTACAAATAACTTTAAGGATAACATAGGTGAATTAAAAACAATTTGTAAATACATATTGTATACTACTCTACATAAAATAATTGACTGTTTTACTACGATATATACATAGTATATCTACTACTCAGCTCTTGATCTAAAAAGCAACTATTAGCCTCACATATACAGTTGTATATAATTTTGCATAAAAATTCTTAATGAATACCTAAACTAATAATACTTTAATCTCCGTTTAAATATAAATAATTCGTTTAATACATTTTAAAACTTTAAAAACATTCTTTTCTTATTGGTATAATATTCATATTTTGAGTTCCACAGGAATAGCTTTATATTGTTAGTGTGTTTTATTTAACAGCACCTATTTATTCGAATTGATTTGGTATTATGCATGGCAATTGTAATAGTTAAAATTAAAATATACGTATTTATACACAAATTAACACTAATGCAATGATCACCATAACAAGGGCCCTTATTCTAAACTCGTACAATATTCCAGTAGTACGGCTTTAAAGAATCCCTTTCCTATTTTTTACAGTTTGCTTGTATTTAAAACATGTTTGGAGCCGAAGTGACAATACTTCATAGCGCGTGTATCCTCATCAGTTTTGTAGTACATATCCCTTGGACAATGATATGCTTTCCGTATATCATCAGCGGCCTTCTTTGCAAGTCGTCTGTCATTGTAGTCGATGGTGTAACGCCATACCACACCATTTGAGCTATTTTGATCAGACTCTCTTTTGCCCATCCATGATGTGGAGCTTTTTACACAGAGAAATCCAGTTACTCCCCTGCAGTTGTTTTCAACAAGTCTCTTGATGAACTGCCATGCGTAATCATGACGTGTGATACCTCGTGATGGAGAAAGTTCTATATTGTCAAAAAACAACATCCATTTGCCACTTACAGAGTTTTTCTTGCGATTCTTTTTTACATCGTAGGCATCAGGGGATTGGACGACGATCCATTGTTTCATTGTGGCATTTGATGGCATGACTGGATCAGTAAGATTCTTATAAATATTCATGCTCCTGATAAAATAAAATAAATATTTCTCATTTGTTTTTTTAATATTGCTAGTCATTCGCATTATAATATAAATAGTAATAGTTCTTTACCCACATTATATATATAT
This sequence comes from Troglohyphantes excavatus, assembly GCA_963932185.1. NCBI lineage: Eukaryota > Metazoa > Arthropoda > Arachnida > Araneae > Linyphiidae > Troglohyphantes > Troglohyphantes excavatus. Next base: position 61,554,316 of record OZ010666.1, on the reverse strand, counting down.
ATATATATATATATATATATATATATATATATATATATATATATACATAACGATCGTATATAGGTTCTTCCTGTCCTCTGACAGGATGAATCGTATTGCGACCAGAAAAATCAGATTTGGTGCAAAAAAAAATTAAAATTCAAACAAACATTTTTTTCCGAGAATTTGATATTTTGGAAGTTTTTCTACCTAACAAATGAAAATTGACATTGTAAAACACACTTTGTGTGTCTCAGCTCCTGCTGAGACACTTCCTTTCGGCAATTTCGCTTTTTAATTCATGATTCTAAGTTCAAAATGGTTTTGGTTTGGGTTGGTTAAAGAAACGTCGCACTAGATCTGCACAGTGGGCTATTTGCGACGGTGCATATCTCGAAGGAAAGACCCGGGAACGATGCCTCATGTTTTTGAACCCTGGCCAGATGACTAAGACAACACATGAGCTGGCACCCAATGCCTTCAATAGACGTCGGGACTTTGGACCTCGATCATATTTATCGTGCATTAGTCCCATACAGTGGCGTACGCAGGAAATTTATAAGGGGGGGGGGGTTGAGAGTCAGATTACTTTACACGTATATATATATATATATATATATATATATATATATATATATATATATATATATATATATATATATATATATATATATATATATATATATATATATATATAAAGTCATCAACAACACGAATTTCTGATTGAACAATAGAAGGGGGAGGGGGCGAAGTACTCATCTTACATTTTAAACTAAAAAGAAAAAAAATATTTAAAAAAAAAAAAACTTACTTTAAGAAATAAAATACTAAAGACTACAAAAATTTTAATTTAGGGAGTAGTGGAACAAAATTAATTATTTAGAATTATTTTTGTACTTTTTACCACTCTTTAAAGTTCGTGCCAATTCACAAAAAAAACCACACTTAAATTTTAGAGCCAATTTCAAAAAGTGATAATGTGCATAAAATAAATACTTAAATATTTAAAAAAAAATCCACTTTTGTTCCTTAAATTAATAACGATTTCTTAAAAAACGTTTCAAAGCTTTTTTTTAAAGTCGTTTTTTTTTTTTTTTAAAGATTATTTTATACTATATTTTATTCATATTAACTACTAGCAATATGGCCCGGCGTTGCTCGTGGTCAATTTGCGAAGTAAGAGCTGTGCGATTATGTTCCCCAATTGAAATTAATTTTATTATTTGGACACTAATTTCGACATTTTGCTGGTATTTTTCAATATAGGACCATATTTTAGCTCATTTGGCAACATTTCTATTCATTTGGCGATATTTTCATTCATTTGGCGCTTTTTAAATTCATTTGGCGAAATTTACTTATCACCCAATCAAAATGCATCGTTTATCCCTATCGTCAAAAAATATTTTTGGTTACCAAATGTGATTTTCAACAATCATGTTATGAAGAGAAGATCTACATGTAAATTTCCAATAGGAATAACGTATGGTAAAACAGAAAAAGTTCTAAAACTTTTGAACGTTTCGAGATATCCACATGAAACAAAGTGCAGATTTTAAATTGAGATAATGTTGTTAAAATGGCGCAAGTTTAATAAAAATCCGTTCAATCGTTTTTTAGGTAAATCCAGACAAACAGACAGACAAAAAAATATTTAATGTGATTTTCTGAATCAGTGTATCCTAATTCGTGAAGTAAACTCAAAATGAGGTGTTTTGTTCGATTCCACAGACAGACACTAAATTCTTATATATAAGTATTAATTGATTATTATGCTTGAATTTACTTGTAATTCGGGCAAAATTTATTTTTATACTTACGAATCTGCCACTGTTTTTCACATACGCTTAGAAAAAATTGCATATGTTTGTACAAAATATAAGTCATTTGTATGTTAGCAATTAAATTTTAAAGTAAAAGTAGTACAATTGTTATAATTCTTTTAAATTAGTATGCATGGGAACTGACAGTAGGAATGAAGTCTTTTAAAAACACGTATGGAATTATCTCACCTTTCCTGATTGATTCGTTGGGTTTTCTTTTTCTTCACTTTTTTTTTTTTAAAGAAAAAAATCAACTAAACTGGATTGTTATTACCTTAGCTTTCTTCTAGAAAACGGCGCCATAACTTTCCGAAATACTAAAGAAATAAAGCCTCATAAACTAAAGTCCAATTTTCAGGAGTACAATAAGTAGAAACTGTTCAAAACATCTTTTCATTTGACCTTTATATCACCTGACTATTTTAGTCATTCTTTACTTCTACTATAAGACTTACAAGATGTCTATATATTCTAAATGATACCATCGACAAATTTTTTGAAACAAAATATTTAAACTAAAAAAAAAAGCGATATTTTATTTACCATTGAAAAAAAATATTTCATATTGTCTTATTAAGTTTTCAACATAGATATATATCGGCGCCAACATTTTTCCCGCTCTGTGAAATCGAAACCGATTGCCTATGTTTATTTTACATTTTCTTTTTATTTTCAGTCAAACGATGAAGATTTTGTAATGACGAAAATGGGAAGTAAGGCTCCTAAATGGCTATTAGCTGACTGCCTATTGGGAAAAAATAATACGGGAAAATAAAATCGATAGTAAATGTAATATTAGTAACAAAAAGAATTAGGGTTGGGGTACGAAATTTTTCTTTGGTTCGTCAATTCAGTACCAAAATGTATTATGTTTTTTTTAAAGTGCAAATTTAAAATAAAAGAGTGCAACATCCAAAAAAGTGGGTGGCGACCCCCCCCCCACCCCTCTAATCGCCTGTAGTAATAGGAAAGTGTTGGGGTTACGTTTCATTTTTAAAAGTACAATATTGAAAAAGTGAGGGGGCAACATCCAACCCCCCTCTAGCAAAACAGTCAATGATTTTAAAATGTTCTTCTTTACAGAATGGATGCATAACTCTTCCTATTTACGAAAGGAGATCTCTTTGAACAATAAAATGTTACGTCTAAGTGAAAATGATGGTGCTTGTCGGAGGACATCGGGTCGGACTACCCAGTAATAAAATGCATAAATTGTTAGCATAAACCTCCCGCTTGTCAGTACCCCGCGCCGAAATTGTGTCATTTTTTTTGCAAACAAATGTAGGGTTTTAAATGCAAAAAAAAACGTTGTATTTTTTAAAAAACTTTTTGTTTTGGAATTTTTTATTAATTGGGAAAACAAGGATTATTTTTGTAATAATTTTTTTTTAAACTTCATACCGATGGGGGGGGGGGTCACAACCCCCCTCAACCACCACCTGAGTACACCACTGGTCTGGGTGAAAATGGAGAATGGTTTACTTTTGCCGACTCGTTAAACACCGTTCTGGCCATGCCAATAAGCAGCTGCTTATAGAAAGCCGTCTCAGGCTCGAACACCCCCGCGACCACATTCCAATTGGGTCTGTTGAAAGTTTTCAGTGACAAAATTCCAAAAAAATAAAATATTATTTTTTGCAAACAAAGGTAGATTCTTAAATGGAAAAAAATACATTTGTATTTTTTTTTTTTTTCAAAATAAAAAAAACATTATATTTTGAATGTTTTGTTAAAACTACAGACCGATGGGGGGGGGAGGTTGTGACCCCCCTCAATCCCCCCCCTGCGTACGCCACTGGTCCCATATACTACGGTTATGGTTCAAAAATACGAGGCATCGTTCCCGGGTCTTTCCTTCGAGATATGCCCCGAACCGTCGCCAATAGCCCACTGTGCAGCTCTAGTGCGACGGTATTTAAACAAACCAAACCAACCATATACTACGGTTAATTTTTGTGGCTGTTCTGGACGACATTCTAGTATTTTAGTAGCGAAATTGGCAACCCTCCGATTGCAATATCCTTACTTTTTTTCTATTCTTAGTCAAATCTTTCGCACAGGTTCGAACCGGAAACCCTCGAATTCCCAGCTGACGCCTTAATCCACTCGGCCACGCTAAGTTCAAAATGATTACGGAACTGATATCCAACTGACAGGGCGCAATTAGTGGACAATAGCCAATGTACAAAAGTGCTTACGGAAAAAAAAGTAGTGATCTTGCGATCTGAGAGTTGCCAGATTCGCTACCAAAAAGAACAAAGAAATTATCCAGAAAATCCGCGCTACAAAAATACTAGAAAGTCGTCCAGAATATCCAACAAATTATACTGGCGTGTATACGGGACTGGTGCACGATTAATCTGATCGGGGTCCAAAGTTCCGACGTCTATTGAAGGCGTTGGGTGACAGTTCAGGTGTTTCTTCGTCATCTGACCATGGTTCTAAAATAACGAGGTGCATGTATGAATGTGTATGTGAAAGTGTATGTGTTCCCGGGTTTTTTCTTCGAGATTGACCCCGAACCGTCGCCAATAGCCCACTGTGCAGCTCTAGTGCGACGTTAATTAACAAAACCAACCAACCGACCATCCAGAACATTTAACAAATTATACTGGCGGGTATACGGGACTGGTGAGCGATAAATCTGATCGAGGTCCACTGTCCTGACGGTTATTGAGATTGCGTCGGGTGCCAGCTGAAGTGTTGTCCTCGTCATCTGACAATGACTCAAAAATACGAGGTATCGTTCCCGGGTCTTCCTTAGAGATCTGCACCGTACAATCGCCAATAGATACCAACGATACCTTGTATTTTCGAACCATAATTAGATGACGAAGACAACATCTGAGCTACAGTTATAGATCCGTGGGAAGAGTTCGCTGAATTATCCTTCGAGTTTGAATTTCGAAGTATACTTGACAAGTTCTATCGATCTCGTGATCAGAGGGTTGTTTGATTCGTTACTAAAAATAGTTCTTTAAATACGTTTACAATCCGCCGTGTATAAGGGACTGGTGTAATTTAATTGTGATCGTGGTCCAGTGTCCTAACACCTATTGAGGTTGCATCGGGTGTTGTCCTCATGTGTGTCCTCGTCATCTCACTATGTTTAAAAACATATGAGATAGTGTTTCAGGGTCTTTCCTTTGAGATAGACCCCGAACAACCACCAATAGCCGACTGTGCATCTCTAGTGCGACATTAATTAAAACAAACTATACCAAACAACCAAATCACAAGGCAATGTTCCGGATTGGTTTAGTTTCATTAATTAACGTCACACTAGAGCTGCACAGTGGGCTATTGGCGACAGTTCAGGGCATATCTCGAAGGAAAGACCCGGAAACGATGCCTCGTATTTTTGAACCATGGTCAGATGACGAGGACAGCATCTGAGCTGGCACTCAACGTCTTCAATAGACGTCGGGACTTTCGACCCCAATCAGATATATCGTGCACCAGTCCGTATGCTTGCCAATAAATTTTTTGGATGTTCTGGATGACTTTGCTAGTATTTTAAAGCTAAGCTGGCAACACTCTGATCAAAAGATAACAGCTTTTTTTTTTACTTTTCCTTGTTAAGTCTGTCGCACAGGATCGAACTAGGAATCCTCCCTGTTCTGTTTTCCCTGTTGACGTCTTTATCCACTGTTCCACGGAGGCCTCGCAATGTTCCGGAGTTTCATTCCAGATATATCTCGGAGGCCTGCGTGGCCGAGCGATTAAAGGCGTCAGCTAGAAATACGAAGGTTCCATTGTTCGATGCCAGGTGATGGACTTGACAAATAAGAATAAAAAGTAGTGATCTTGTGATCGGAGGGTTGCCAGCTTCGCTACAAAATACTAGAAAAGTCGTCCAGAAAATTCGCAAAAATTAACGGCGTGTATGGTGCACGATAAATCTGATCGGGGTCCAAAGTCCCGACGTCTATTGAAAGCGTTGGGTGCTAGTTCAGGTGTTTTCTCGTCATCTGACCATGGTTCTAAAATAACGAGGTGCAGGTATAAATGTGTGTGTGAATGTGTTCCCGGGTCTTTCCTTTGAGATAGATCTCGAACCGTCGCCAATAGCCCACTGTGGAGCACTAGTACGACGTTAATTAACCAAAACCAGCCAAACCAGATAGATCTCGAACCGTCACCAACAGCCCATTATTCAGCTCAAGTGTGAAGCTGTTGCGGTACGATCAATTATACGAACATGAAGTGAAGAGTGTTGATTTGAATCTTCAACTTTATATAAAGCCCAGAAATCTTTTGACACGTCATTAATTTGCTATGCTAAAGATTTCTTGTTTAGCCTACATATTTGGCAAACTGTTAAAAAGTAGGTAACTTTAAATTAATTTCAATATTTTATCAGTTAATTCTTATGTCTTCAAGTTATTTTACGATTTGTATATGCATTCAAAATGTAGTCTTACTCATGTGAAATATAATTAAATTAACCTAAACAGTGTTAACAATTGTATATTGCCAGTTTATACTTTATGTTACACATACGAGAATGATTTAAAATATTTAAGGTAACTTTTTATCATGTAGAATTCCTTCCTTTTTGAATGACGCATTTGCACTGTAGAAATGCCTGCTCATTGTAGACGAAGCCAACGTCTGTCGTATGCCCCGATTAAATATTTCAGCGAACTGAGGAAATAATTTTTTCATTTTTCACGAAATTTAGCTCTTTTGAGTTGTGGCAATACACATATAGAATTAAACAAACCGGAGAGGAACCCAAATAAATTACTTTTGATAAAATTTTGAAGTTTCTTGTTTCGTCGGGCAATAGCTATGTCCACACTTGTGCTTTTAATCGCGCTTCGCAGCATGGACGTTAAAAACTAACTAGAGTACGCATTTTCGCATTTCCCAAAACCCACAATTACAATTCCCAGAAGTTATGCGCAAATAGTTATGTCAACACGCGTGCGAATCAGCATGCTCTTTGCGATTAAGCTTTCTGCTTATGTTATAAAAGTAAGCATACAATATCGCATGCATAAAATGTGACGTAAAGATTCGAAAACAACAAAGCATGCTGCAAATCCCATGGATCCAACTGCTGTGGATTTCTGTGCGATTTTTCGTGCTTGATCTATTTTTAGACAAATTATATTAAAGTGGTTACGGATTCATTAATAGGTGTTTATTATTTTGATAGTTGCTTGTTTTTATTTAATTTGTTTCTAATATTTTAGATTTAATTAGAAAATATTTGATAATCGATAATTCATAATTTAATAAATAATTTATAATTAATTATTGATAATTGATAATTTATCATTAATAATTAATACAATAATTGATAATTTATCATTGATAATTTATCATTGATAATTTATCATTAATAATTAATACAATAATTGATAATTAATTATTGATAATTGATCATTAATAATTGATAATTGATAATTAATAATTGATAATTGATCATTGATAATTGATCATTAATAATTGATAATTAATTTGCTATTATTAATTATCAAATTAACAATTATAATAATGAAGTAGTTATAATAATTAATAAATTATAAAAACTAATAATTATATAAATACTGTTATCAATTATCAAAAGGTTCGAAAACAGCAATGATTGCTGCGGGTGCATAATGGTCCTGTGGTAAAATATTCAGTTTGTAATCTGTCGATTTTTAGTTCGAATATCGACGTGAACTTTGACTATAACTAACGAGCTCGTGATCGAAGCGTTGCCAGTTTCGTTCCTCTTTGTCAAAATACGATCCATAAAAGGACCTGTCGGAAATAAGGAACTGGCACTGACCTACGTAAAATCTCAGACGATCTAGTATTAATCTCTATTCAGGTTTCGTGAGGTGCCAACGCTTGTGTTGTCCTCGCCGACCATGGTTCCAAATTACGAGGCAATATTTCTGGATTCTAGCTTGACGTTAATTCAACTAACCCCAAAGCATGCTGCAAATCTCGTAGATCCAGCAAATGTGGATTTTTGGGATGACAAAGCATTCTACTTTTATTTGTTGTTATACAAATATGTTTTCCGATCACATTTTAACTAAATTTTATTGAAGATTACAGATAATTTGTAGAATAGTGGATTTTCTTTTGGTTTGATAAGGTCCCCGTGGCCGAGCGGTTAAAGGCGTCAGAAGGGAATCCGAGGATTAATGGTTCGGGCCTAGGCGATGGACTAGACAAAGAAAAGTAAAAAAAAGTAGTGGATCTTGTGATCGGAGGGACTAAATACTAAAGTCGTACAGAACATCCGCAAAAATTAACGGCGTGTATACGGGACTGGTGCACGATAAATCTGATCGGGGTCCAAAGTCCCGACGTCTATTGAAGGAGTTGGGTGCCAGTTCAGGTGTTGTCCTCGTCATCTGACCATGGTTCAAAAATACGAGGCATCGTTCCCGGGTCTTTCCTTCGAGATGGGCCCCGAACCGTCGCCAAAAGCCCACTGTTCAGCTCTAGTTAGACGTTAATTAACAAAACCAAATCAATCAAGGAAAACTCCGGGAAGAATGTCTCGTATTTTTTAACCATGGTCAGATGACGAGGACAACACCTGTGATGGCCACGACGCAACCTCAATATACATCAGAGTAGAATTGTGACACGTTAATAATAAAAATTTTAAAAAAAATACGCGTTAGAATATTTGTAGAATTCTTATAGCTTGTCTTAAACAAGTTAAAATAAAAAAATTGAAAACTTACGATCTTATTTTTCTTAAGAATATCAAAAAGTGATAAAAAAAAAGCTAGGTTCATATAATAAATATGGTTGATTGGTTAATTTGCTTTTAGTTTTGGTTCATGTTAGTCGGTGTGGTTTGATTAATTAACGTCGCATTAGAGCGGCACAGTTGGCTATTGGCGACGGTTCGGGGCCCCTCTCGAAGGAAAGACTCGGGAAAAATGCTTCGTGTTTTTGAACCATGGTGAGATGACGAGGACAACCCTGAGGTGGCACCCGACGCAACCTCAGTAGGCGATAAATATGAAACAATATTATAACTTACTATTAATATTAAATTTCGCTTTGAAATAAACTATACATTATTTTTTTAACAAACATATTGATACATTTTAATCTTTTAAGAATAAATCGGGTAGGTACAGGTCGCACGGTACCTTAAAGTTTAGTTGGTGAATCCTTTTGGCCCCATGCGGTATATTGGTCACATGAGGAAGTGGATAAATGGCCAACCTGGTCAAAGCGGCAAACTTCATGTCATTTATCTCTAAGGAGTTATGGGGGAGGAAGTACATGCAGCCAAGGGCGACGTTCCCCTCCACTCGGTACAAATGTCAGAGAAAGAAATGTAATAATCGGCCTGTTCGAAACGTCTGGCTTTGCTCTACACGATGGTATGTCATTTGATTAGGCCAATTGCAGAAGTAGATATATTCACGAAAAGCTTTTTGTTGTAAATCGCGTAAAACTGTCAAAACTTAATTATTGTTAACACAATAATATATTATTTACTGTAAGAATTAAGAAAAATACTATTTTTCATTAAAATATGCAAGTTTTCCGATTATTGAATATTTTATAATTTAAATTTTCACATAACTTATTTCGCAACTGGAATAAGGATTTAATTTGTATGCAAATGTATGATCTGCCATTTAGTTTTATTTAAAAAAAAAATAATAAGCTACATTTCCCAAACGATCAAAATAACGCGTTCACTGACGCACACGCTCACATTTGCTTGGATACAACTGCTTATCTGAATAAACTGGTTAGCGTACTTTGGTTTCTGATGGGACTTTTTTTTAGATATTTTATGCTATAAATTAATTGTTTTTGTTGCTGTATTGTATTTTTAAGGTTTTGAATCCAAAGTTAAGTACCTACACCAAAATCTCATTTTCCGAATATTAGGATATAACTGCTTTTGCATTTGGGATACTCATTTATAAGCTGATTTCAAATGGAACTCAAAGGATTTTAAAAATGCGATTTTTCACAGTGCGACTAAACTGCGTGAAACTATTTACCCGTATCATCATTAAAAATGTATTTACGTCAAAAATTAATATAATTTTATTTTGTGTATTTTATTAATTCATCAGTGCTAATTATAAAATAACGTTTACTAATTTAAATAAATAAAAACATTTCCTTTCGGAATGTTTAGTGGTCTTTAAAAAAAAAAATATTTAAAGTAAACTTTTTTTCCCCCTTTGAAGTATCTTAACAATAATTTAAAGCAAAATAAAATTCTTTAATAATGACAAAGATTTCGATTAGTACACGAATAGCTCCATCCCGTGCATTACAGAAGAAGAAACTTAACAAGTAGGGTGTATTGGTGAATTTTCCTCTTTTCAATTTGCTTCGACGAAAGTTCTCAGATGAGCAGTCTAGTTCGTTCTTAATGTCTATGCTTCAAACCAGGGTAAAAAGCACAAGTGTGGACATAGCTATTGATTGGAAAAAGCACTGAACGTGAAGTAATTGTTCCATAAGAACGTACATATCGAACATATCCAGCTAGGACAAAGGGTTAATCTTGATATCCATAGCAAGGAATACAAAAACAATTTTTCGTGTTTTGATTAGTGCTCATCTTGTGGTAGATACGTTACCATGCTAACACCTGAAATTTTGATATTTACATATTGTTTTGTCTTCTAGGATGAATCCCAACGGATTAATTGTCACCCATTCGTGCCCTACCTGCTACTGGTAAGTTTGTTACTTTTTGAGATCGTAATTCGACGTGTATATAAAGCGCTTTGAAAGTATTCGGAAAGCGTGGCTGGAGAAAGTATCAAAATAAACATTTCCATCGTATGATATCTGGTCGAAAATGTCTCATTTTAAACCTATTCCACACGATGAAAGAATAAGCGCGAGCTTTTCAAATGGTTTGATTCGAGAAATGCAAACTCGTTTTTTATTAAATTTGTTGACAACGGACGTCAAGTGGGTTATTCAATTAAATTTTTCGTCACTCTCGAATTCTTTTCACGACATTTATTTGATTAAAAATGAGACTTTCTAAGAAATCTACAAGTTTTTTAGTTGAACAAGGGATTTCTTGTTCCGCTTGATCGTTGAGATCACGCGCTATACCTACCCATCCAGAAAAGCTTTTTTAAAAATTATGGTAACATACATAGGAAAAATTAAAACCGAATGTGCTGACATCACCGAAAAGGAATAAAGTGAATTACTTCCGCTAAACATGTGGAAACATGTAAAGGAATTTGGGACAAAATAATCCAGTTTATAAGTGTTCTGCATAAATCCTTTAACAAATCAGAATGTTTCTTTCAATAATTTTAATGCTTTAAAATGGATTTTTGACGATATTTTAAGAGCTGATTTTTCATGATGTAATTTAAAAGAATAACTTAATAGACAGAAATGCCGTTTTTCAGCTCAACCTTCAATTTCCCAATTTTGAACGTTTTCTGGTATTTCAATGCTGCATTCCCGTACAGGCCATTTAATAACCCAGAAAACCAACTTCTAAATCTGTTACACTTCTTGCAAATTGCTAAAGAATACACTTTCGTGATAATTAATAAAGGGCATCCATTTAAGGAATAAAAATATACTTGATTGTTAAGTACTTAGAATGGGAACTGTTATATATTTACTAAACAGAGTAATGCATTTCACCCATAAAAAAACAGTGCACGTTCAATCTGTCATGAACCAACTTTATTCATGGTGTAAAAGATCGGAAGTGAGATGTGAAATATCATTGTCCTAATCGTCTGACAATAGTGTAAAATTACGAAACTATAATTCTTTGGATTTCCTTTAGAACCGCCACCGATAGCTCATTGTGTACCTTTAGTGGTACGCTACATCTACCAATCATTAATTCCATAAACAATGATTGACATAAATAGGGTTGACGAGGAAATTTGACGACGCACGTAAGAACTCTGATAAAACCGTGAAAAATCGCATGGGACACGCAATTTTGGGCGCATCGAATAAAAGTATATCGTCGGCTTAATTCGCAAACCACGCAACTGCAAACCATTCATTCAACAGCCGTAGAAACAGCTGCTTGGCGAAGGAATTCAAGCGATTCACTTCTAAATGCAGCATTGTTTAAAATTCAAGAAGTGATCGGAATACCAGACTTTGAATTTTTCACCTTGGAGATTTTGCATGCTGAATACTTGGTCTGCAGTTATGTAGTTTTTGAATGGAGCTGACGATATCCGACTATTCTAGAGTTGAAGGTTGTGATAAATTATTTTTCTAAAGTACCTTAAAATAAACTATATTTAAAGGGGTCTGTGGATTTATTTTCTACAAATCTAGTTCTTTTCCGAGCTTGGTGAAATTTTGCACCCTTCACCTTCAAATCAAGAGAAGGTCATTATCTACATGAGATTTCGAAGACCCCTCATCCTAACTCTCTTCATTCCGTAAAGCAGAAATGTATTTTTATCAACATTAAATTTATCGATTTTATACAAATAAAAATGTCGTCTTCTGCTAGTTAAATTAACCAGAAGTTTTGATTTTATTAATGTAGCCTTTCTAAATGTAGTTACGAACAATTTAAATTTATGTATTCTTTATACCTTTGCTCTGTTTAGATATTTTTATAAAACCTTCAATTAATGTTTAGAAGTGTCATTTCTAGTAAAATATATATTATTTTTTTCTCTTGTAGCCACTTGACTCCGGATCAAGTTGTTCACAGTAAGTAATCCTTATATTGTATTTTAATTAAAATTTAATAAACAATTGTTTTAAATGTGCGGCTTGGAACAAGGAGCAATTTTATAAATGTTAGTTTTGTGACATATGGTTTCGAATTTTGTGGCTTAACCTTGTTTTTGCCCCTGAGCCATCCTTACAGAAGTCGCGTAATTGCATGATTTGATGTGTTAGAGAAGCCTGCCGATATCTGTTTATACTTCATTTACAAGTATAAAATTGATATTCAACAAGGGTAAAAAAAACAATCGATTAATTGATCCTTGTTCCAAGCAAGATACCTATATTATGGTACTGATCTTATATGGCGCATATTATGGTAATGTTACAAAAAAAATTACCGTGTCAAGCTATTCATTGAATTTTTAATTTTTCTGTTTAAATTAAAATCTGAAATTTACCCAGCTTTTCAAAGAACGGATTCAAACTACTGTGTAATCCTAGAACAGTCTGTTAGTATAATATCATTACTGTTTTATTACCAGTAAAAAGTAACAAGCGGATCTGAATTATTTTTTTAAATACTGTACTTGTAATAAATTGGATAATATTTAATATGCCAGAAAGGGGCTAACTTGCGAATGCATTTTAAATTTCACGTCTTGTTATGTGTCAAGTCGCTGAATTTTATAAGGTTTGGAATTGCGAAATTTATATTGAATACGAGTAGCTTTGCCTAAATTGTTTTCTGTAAAAGATGGTCGTTGAACTCGTATTCACAGCCAAGCGGATGGCCCAGCGATATAGTTATCGACTCATTAGGCCAGCGTTGCCAGATTTGAACGTTTATCTTTGCAAAAAAAGTCCGCCGTGTGAAAGTGTACGTTAAACCCATCGTGGTCCAAACCGTTTTGGTGTTTCATGTGTCTCTCGTGTTTACGTTATCTGACAATGGTTCAAAATTACGAGCCAGTATTACCGGGACTCTCTATCAATATAAATCGTGTACCGTCACCAATAGTCCATTTTGTAGCTCCAGCGCGACTTAAGTTCAATTAACCCATTGTGTAAAATGTGTCCAATTAGCCCACTGTGCAGCAATATCATAGTAGTATTGTGTAATATTTGGTTTTGTAATCAAATTATAGCTGGGAAGTAAGCTTGATGATTTCTAATGTTCTGTCTAAGTATGTAATTTATAAAAATCGAACCGCTAAGCAACGATATTTAACGGATTCTTGGTCGTTTTTCCGAGTTCGTTACTTTAGTTTTAAAGAATAAAAAAATACTTGTATATTTGATTCTTATTTATAATTGTCTAAACGCATGTCTCTTCTGTTATATCCTACACATTGTATGTGTATCGTTTTATCTCATGTAGACCATATGGGTCAGACATTGCTGGACACCTGACTTATGACGCCTAACAAAACGTTTTAGTAAACTGGCGACATGGGTATAATAATCTGACGGCTCCTACTTTCAAAATTGTTTAAGACTGATGAAAAACCCTACTTTTTTCTTGCATCTAAAAAGAAAAGCACACCTTATATCACTAGCCATTACTCGGATCTGTCTGGTTCTTGCACCAAACAATAAAGAAATTTTTATAACAGTAAGAGTAGATTAGAAAAAATTGGAGTTGTCTGGTTTTTGAACCCATGTCTTTAATATTTTTAAAGTATATTTTGCGTATTCTCGTATTCTTGTTTGTTTTTGCAATGTTAGTGAACGTTCTTTTAAAACGTATTTCTTTCCTTTTCAGTGAACCTTCCGGCGGTCGTGACGTAAGTAGAAATGTTATATTTATAAAACTATTTGAATATCAGAAATACAAGAATAAATGTCCAGAACCGAAACGTGCTTTTACTAAAATATATTCTTGGTTGCATGGCAATGGCATGTAAAAAGCTGAACGTGCCTGTCCCACCGCAAAGAATTTACAGCTGGGGAACATGCCCTCGAACTTTTCCTTAGTAGGAGTCGCGCTTCTCAGACACAAGACTGACCAGTTGGGGATTATATTATCGGCCCAACCAATCCAGCGTCTCTGATGAAAAAAGCCAGCATTATAGAAAAAAAAGAGGACATGTTCTCCAGCTTAAGATTTCCTTGAAGGACGAGCTTTATCGTAACTTGTGTTTTCAATCTGTGACGTTTTGCGTTTTTGATCAGAGACGCTGGATTTGTGCATTAATTCAACCAACTGACCATTCCGGTTACTGTGCGGCTCGGTTTCTTTCATTGCTGGTCTTCATTTGTAGCCTAGGACATTCAAGAGCTGCCCAGACATTTGTTAATAAATGAAACTGCTCCAGCGTGTCATTGCCAACAACCTCTCACCATAATTCATATTTTAACTTCTTGTCCTCGTATTAGACTTGTGTATAATCGCTTTTTTAACACTTCATCTCCCACATTGTCCTATTTATTGAATCATCCACCTCATCCACCTCATCCATTACTATTCATCTTTTTAAACTATACAGGATTTTTACCTTTGCTTTGAAATTTAGTTTTGTTTATGTGTGTCGGGCGACTATCCTTTTCGGTTCGTTGTTTGATAATGAGTTTCATTGAATGGGTAGATAATCATCAGATACGCAATTTTAAACTACATACATTTATTACACACAAGACAGACAATCACCTCTAACCAAAGCACAACTTACAAACTAATAATTATAAAGAAAAATAGGAAAATAGCTACCCCAATGCTCAAGACGTGCGCATCACACAACCTTCCTCCTCGAGGGTCCGTGCCCGTCTGCCTCACTTACTGCTCTGCGCAGATACTCCTGCGCAGTTCAAAATTAAACTATGCGTTCCTAGCCTTTGAATATTGCAAACACTACACCCCCCACGTAAGATAAGTGTTAGGGGTCTCAACAATACACATGACACTTATATGAATTTAATTGTTGAAATATTCCCTAACGCATGACCATACCTGTCACATCATCAACCTAAACCTCTAACTTTAAATCTCTTCAAAAGAAAACTTTAGCACAATTCTACAATTATCACATTTCTTACCCTACACAAATTATATATATAAAATATATTATTACAATATCCAATATATGGTACGTTATTTGTAGAAAAATATTTAAAAAGCATATATCAAAATTATTTCAAATATGACAAATGAAAATTCACAATATATAATATGAAAGAAAATGATAAGTAAATGCAGTGCCAATACAGATGTAAAGATGC
The DNA here is from genome assembly GCA_963932185.1 of Troglohyphantes excavatus. Lineage (NCBI taxonomy): Eukaryota > Metazoa > Arthropoda > Arachnida > Araneae > Linyphiidae > Troglohyphantes > Troglohyphantes excavatus. The sequence goes on along the minus strand of OZ010666.1, from coordinate 61,538,666 downwards.
TTGTTACCATTCCGGAACACTACATTTAATTCACTTAATACTCAAAAATCATACTAGACGAGAAAGTGCATCAGCATGTGGCATTTTGGCACCAGGGCAGTGTCTCAAAGTTATATTGTATCTTTGAATGGCAAAAGCCCAACGTTGCAATCGCGAAGATTGCGGAGCACATTTCGTCAGATATGGCAAGGGATTATGGTCTGTGAAGAACTCAATTTCCGCACCGAAGATCCACGATTCAAATTTCTTGAGACTCCACACAATCGCATAAGCTTCCCTCTCTATGGTTGACCATGCCTGTTGAGCCTTACTTAGCTTCTGACTGACGAATGCAATGGGATAAATTTTATCCTCGTGTTTTTGCGAGAGACATGCCCCGACGCCTATTTGAGAAGCGTCTGAGTGAATCACAAACGGAAATCCGAATTCAGGTGTATAAAGGGACTGGGCATTTGCAAGAGCTCTCTTCAACCCTTCAAAAGCCAGATCATGCTCTTCTAACCACGGTATCTTCTCAGCAACACACTTTTTAGTTAGTTGAGTTAATGGATATGCCAATTCAGCATATTTCGGAATATAGTCACGATAATAGTTACATAGGCCAAGCGCGCTACGTAACTCCTTTTTGGTTTCTGGTCGTCTCAGCGATGTCACAACGTATATCTTCTCACGATCAGGTTGATGTCTTCCTGATCCGATGATATGGCCCAGATATTTTATTTGTGCTTTCACAAAAGAACACTTTTTGATGTTGACTGTGAAGTTCAGCTCCTTCAGTTTATTGAAGACTATGCTCAGATGTTCCAAGTGTTCCTCCCAGCTTTCAGAGAAAATGGCAATGTCGTCAATGTACGCACGTGCAAACTCTCTGTAAGGGGCCAGGACTCTGTTCATTTCTCGTTGAAACGTTGCTGAAGCATTCAATCCGAAACTCATGACTTTGAACCGATACTGTTGACGGTGGGTCTTGAATGATGTCAGATTTCTGCTTTCATACTCCATAGGAATCGCCCAGTATCCCTTCAGCAAGTCAAGTGTAGTGATCACTTTGGCTCTTCCAATTGTATGTAGAAGCTCCTTTGTGTCTTCCATTGGAAAATCATCTGTCAAACAAGCCTCATTTAGCGATCTGTAATCAACACACAGGCGTATCCCTCCACATTTCTTCGCAACACATACCACAGGATACGCGATTTCAGCACTGCTCTCCTCTATCAAATCCAAATCAAGAAGTTCTTGGATTTGTTCGTCCACCTTGTATTTCAAAGTTTCGGGGATTTTATAGACATAGGGCTTCTTTCTTTCCACATCTGGTTTCAATCTAATCCTGTGTTCACCGACCTTTGCGATCTTTACGTTCCCTGTAAATAATTCACTATATTGTTCTACCATACGCAATAACTGTCCTTTCTTTTTATCGTTCAAGTGATCAAGATCAAGTTCATCTAGAACTTCCCGTACACCTCGTGTCATTTCTTTTGGTGTCTCTTGTATTTCCCCGAATTCTTCCTCATCTTCAAAAATCACCCCCACTGCATTTAGACGTGGATGGTATTTTCTAATTTTGTTCACATGTACATGCTTGACGCTATTATCATCTAATTTTACCATGTAGGAATTCGGTGGACAGAACTTTACAATTTCTGCGGGTCCAGTCCACCTGGCGTACACCTTGTTAGAGGAATCTGGAATCAGCAGATAAACCTGTTCACCCACATCGAACTTCCTAGTTGACGAGCGTTTATTAAAGTAATCCGCATACGACTTTTGTCTTTCTGCTGTCACAACTTTTGCCTTTTCAGCTGCCATCTCCATCTGATGTTTCATATCTTGAAGATACTCGATGACAGTTTTTGAAGTTCCAGTTGGTAGAGGAACCTCTCCTGCCCACGTGGATTTCAGTATGGCAAGCGGACCTCTTGGTTCCCTTCCATACAATAATTTGAATGGCGATTCACCTGTCGTTGCATTCGGCACTTCGCGATAAGCAAAAAGAAGATATGGAATCTGGCGATCCCAGTTACTTTGATCTTCTCTAATCACGTGATGAAGCATGTCTTTAAGAGTTTTATTCCACCTTTCAACTAGTCCGTTACTCGCTGCATACCCTGGACATGAGAATCTGGGTGAGGATCCGATGCGCGTCAAAAACTCCTGCGTCAATGCAGCGGTGAAGTTGGTACCTTGGTCACTTGCGACCACATTAGGAATGCCCATCCTTAGGAATATGTGTAGTAGTGCATCGCATGCTGATCTTGCTGTTAGACTTCTCATTGGAATGGCTTCCGGCCATCTCGAGTGCTGATCCATCAGAGTTAGGACATATTTGTGTCCTCTTCCAGAAGCAGGTTCTATAGGGCCGATCACATCAATGTTCACAACTTCGAATGGCAGTTCTGGTCGCAAAACAGGTGTAATTGGAGCTCTATCCGAAATCTTTTCTGGACTCCTTAGTTGACATTTTGAACAGGTGCGACAAAAATTTGCAACGTCTTGAGCTAAGCCAGGCCAATAAAAACTTAACCTAATTCTTTCCTTCGTTTTCCTAATACCCATATGTGCCCCAAAAACAGACTCGTGTGCTAACTCTAACACCTTTGTCCTACGATTTAACGGCAATACCAACTGAGATACCGACTGACCTAGAACTTTGTCTTTATGATACAACAAACCATCAATTTTCAAAACATTTCCCTTCCCTAATCTTACATCTTCGCGAACCTTTCCAAGAGTTTTGCAATTGCCCTGTTCTTCCTTTAACCTGCAGACTTCTGAAACCTGATCAATGCCTATCCCATTACAGTTAACAGCATCACAATCAATCTCCCGCTCAGCAAATAAATTTTCCAGACCCAAAGAATTGTCCCTATCCAACGATAAATCGATGACCACGCTTTCCCTTTCATTTGCAACATACTCTTCACCAATTCCCTCAACGCACCTTAGACTCAAACATTCCTCCTTCAACTTCTCATAAACATTTGGTGGAAGTAAACAGTCTGCGCTATTCAACCTATCCGTCAGTGCAGCCTCAACATCAATTGTACGATTTAAAGAACTTCCCGAGTCCCTCAAACCAAGTTTTATTATTGCAAGTTTCGCCTCAACTTGTTCCCCAAATGCAGAAGTCAGTTTCACAATCCCATGACCTGGAATTTGTTTTAATCTTAAAACATTCGGGTTGAGGACCAAAATTTCAGCACCCGAATCAATCAATGCGTCTAACTCACATCCCTCAATGAATACTTTAACTCGCGTTAATGGATGTAGAGTTTTAGCCCCATTACCTGACTCAAAACAATTCGTTTCCACCTTCGCCACAATGGCATCGCTATTCGCATCGTTTCTTGAGTTAAATGTTTTACCCCTATTATTTCTAACATCCTTCCTACCAGAAAATCTTTTAAAACAATCCTTGGCCAAATGATTACGAAGCCCGCACACATAGCACTCTCCATTGGGTTTATTCTTATTCGTGTTATCCCTTCTCAAATGAGGCGCTATATATTTTTGCGCAACTTCGTCTCTGCCCAAACGTGGTGAGTTTTCCTGGACCTGCGGTTTTAACCCATTGCCTTGAGGTTTCGAGAAAGATTTATTTTTGGAGTCATAATAAATATCACACTCTTTAGCCATTGATATAGGTTCCAACCATCCTTCACCCTGTTTAATCCCGATATGACAAGCTGTTTCACTGTCTAACGTTTTATACAAGTGATCTGACACTATTAGTTTCTTAAGGGATTCCAAACTATCTACTTTTCTGAGTTTGCAATAGTATTCGAAATTTGAAATTAATCTCGATGCAAATTGAATATGCGTTTCATCTGAGTTACGTTTTGAATTTCTAAAATTTTCAAGACAGATTTTTGGAGTTGGTTCAAATTCTCTAAGAACAATTTCCTTAACCTTTTCATAACTTTTAAATGTTTCCTCGTCAATAAACGCCAGTAAATTTGCCACTTTATCCCCCAGTAAGTTTATTAAAACTTCTGATTTTAAATCTACATGCACTTGTTTTGTGTTAAACGCCCTTTCCAAAGATTGGAAAAATACATGCCAACCCTCTGCATTACAAGGAACTGGGATGGTTAATGTTTTTATGCATTTAACTACGCTCTCAATTGATTGGTTAGAATTATTTGACTCATTATTTTGATTAATAGATACGTCCGACTGTCTATTTGACTGTCTCAATCTCTCCAAATCAAGTTCAAGTTTCAATTTCTCTATTTCTAGCTTATGCAACTCTAAGTCGTGAGTACGCTTACGCTCCGCCTCTAATTCAATTTCATCCTGCCTTTGTTTAGCTTTCCTAGAACTCATTATGAATTTTTCCCCCAACAGTAACTTCAAAATATATCAACAATATACTATCGCACATTTATCTTCCCACAATCCTAAATAAACCACACACTTAAATTTATCAACTTCAACAAAGAACAAACGCTAAAACACCACATTACTTCCATAAAAGATACACCCAAAAGCAAAACATTCGCAATGCAACACTTTTTCTTTTATATACACAAAATCTCAAACCGAAACTCTTACCCCCATAGAGCTTTCCTTTCGCAATCCAAAACCAAAACAAACTCTCCCGCCTTTTCTTCACGTGATCTCCACTCGAATTGAATAATGACCTCGAACCCAATGCGCACTTACTTCTACCGTCTACCCACGCACTCAAATATCAATCCTTTTCGACTGCGACAATGTCGGGCGACTATCCTTTTCGGTTCGTTGTTTGATAATGAGTTTCATTGAATGGGTAGATAATCATCAGATACGCAATTTTAAACTACATACATTTATTACACACAAGACAGACAATCACCTCTAACCAAAGCACAACTTACAAACTAATAATTATAAAGAAAAATAGGAAAATAGCTACCCCAATGCTCAAGACGTGCGCATCACACAACCTTCCTCCTCGAGGGTCCGTGCCCGTCTGCCTCACTTACTGCTCTGCGCAGATACTCCTGCGCAGTTCAAAATTAAACTATGCGTTCCTAGCCTTTGAATATTGCAAACACTACAATGTGTATCTTTTAGATTTTTAATTTTTTCCTGAATCGTCTAGTATTTGGCGCAGCTTGGCCATATTTGGTCCTTGCGCCATTAAAACCCGTGCAACCAATCAATCGTTTGTAGCCTAATGCATTGATTCTCAGAATTTCATGTAAACGGGTTAGAAAATGTTTTTTTTGTTAATATCATTCTACATGAACGAGAAAAACACTCGCGATCTTTTGCATATGGTTCTGCGATTGTTGGATACATACCACGTGGTTTACGTGTTTCAATCCTATAACCATCTTACAGTGCTCGCGCGCGTTTATCTCGTCCATGTAGAATGATCCTTAGGGTCCTTGCACCAATAAACTTCAAACAAAAGCATTCTCCAAACGAGCACCTTGTGTTAATTACAAAAAATTCTTTAGCCAATTTGCAGCAATGTAAAGAAAAGCCACGCCGATCAATTTGTTGAAACATGACATTGTATTTTACTGTATTCCAGGACATCCGTATATCTTGGCATCGAACAGGCAACAACATACAGTAATGTTTTAATAGATATTTTAAAATATCATTCCAAGAACCACTCAAATTTTGGCAATTAAAATGAAACGAACGAACAACCACACAAACTTGCAAATCAAACTAGTTCTTCTAAAATAGACTTAACCTTATAAAATCTTTTTTTAAAAAAAGGAAAAGACTAAAAAATGTTGGTTCTTTTCTTTTACACGGCCTTGTATGCCAACGAGCGAAAATGCGCCAAAGTTGTTTACCTTAGGGATTACCATACACAAAAGGTCGAGTTTCAGTTGATTGATTGTTTGAGTGCACTGAGCTAAATAAAAACGGGAGAGTAAACTGAACATGCCTTTTTAGGGTCTTTGCTCAAAATAGTTAAAACAGTTTCTTTGGAGTTGATTTTGGTATGGGTAATTAGCGTCTCACTGGAGCTACACAGTGGGCTATTGGCCACGGTTCGGGCCTATATCGAAGGGAAGACCCGGGAACGATGCCTCGTATTATATATTCACTTTTTCCTGCGACAAGTTTGTTTGGATTACGTGCATTGGATGCGTGCGCATTTTCCTCCGCGGTCTGACAGTAAACGTTTATTGCCTTACGATTGTTGATTGGTTAGAATATATAATTGTTTAACGAACTCTGATTGGTTGTACGATTATGCGAACTATTCAATAGTTACAAATATTTAAATTCGGATATTTGTAAATTATGGGTTTGGTTCAAACTATTTTAAATTGGGTTTGGTGAACATTTTTTATAATTTTGGAAACATGTTTGATTGTTAGGATAGCTATTAAAATAAATTTGTTTAGAATACGCTTAAGAGTTGTCGAAACAGCCCGAAGGATTGCCTGTAAGCACCATGATCGACTGCCCGGAGGGGGTCATGGATGTAATCCTGAGTAGTCGGAGGCCGAAGGCCGGAGACCACAGCTGACCGGGACCATAAATCGACGTCAGGAGTCTGACTTTAACGCGCGGTACGCACGTGCGCTTACGAGTGCTGTCGAAATGCCCCAAACGACTGCCCGAAGGACTGCCAGCTCGGGTGATGTTCTCACTACTGACCGTGGTTAAAAAATACGAGACATTGTTCCCTTCGAGATAGGCGCCGGTCGCCAACAGCCCAATGTGAAACTGTAGTGCCATGTTAATTAACCAAAGCAAAGCTTCGAGATCAATTCTAAACCGTCGACATTAGCCCATTGTGGAGTTCAAGTGCGACGTTTTTTATTCAATCGTGCAGACCTTAAAGAAATCCTTCGGAATTAATTTTGAACCGTCACCGCTAGCCCATTACGCAGTGGACGTCATCCACCGTGGTTCGAAAATAAGACACAGATTGACAAGACAAGATTGACACAGACACAAGACAAGATTGTGCATTTCGCCTTAAGTAAACATAAATATAAAAAAGTAGGGTCGTTTGGTGTCTTCTTGAAAACACAGCCAGATCCGCTATCGTGCAAAAGTCTTTACCTCGAACCCTAACTAAAAGCCCATTGCACAGGTAAAGTGCGACTTATTGTCTTTATATTTTAGTGTACTTTTTGACGTCATCTAATCGTAAATCATATTTACGACTGTTTTTAACATTTTATTTTGTGAGTGGCGACATTAAAATTGTAAATCAATACGGCGACAAACTTTCGCTTGACGACTATTCGAGGCCGTTTAGAAGAGAAGTACCCTAATTTTAGAACAAGTTGAAAAATTGAATAATTTAATATCATTTTTATACTTTTTTTTTAAATCAGCATCAAAATTTAGGCATTTTATTTGTAAATTGGCACCAACTACAAAAGTATAAAAAAAAGTATATGAAATAATTAAATTTTTCGACTTCTTCGTACAATTAAAATTGTATAAATTCAAGTTGTTGCACACATTTTCCACGCCAGGGATCCGTTTTAATAAAGGCCGGCTAAACAACTTTATTGTCTCAATGCACGTTGTAAAACAATCCATATCCATTATAATAAATGGCTGATGAATGACATGTTATTGTTGTACAATCTTTATTGAACAAATTTGCTAATAGCCCACTGCAGCTGTAGTGCGGCGTTTATTAAACAACCAACCTTTATTAAGCAATATATATTTTTTTAATTGGATACATTGTTTAAAAATATTCCGGTTAATTGAGAATTCCGGATAGTTAAATACCGGAAAACGGGATTTTTCTTTTCTCCAAATGTGCCTAAGCGAGATCACCCACCCTACAAAATAAGAATTTTCAAAACATCTGAATTAGAAAAGAAATTTTGCGCAGACATGCATAAAAAGTGCATAAGTCTAATTGATTTTAAAATAGGAGACGTGAAGTAATTTTAACGACTTGGTTTTGGACACACTAAATTCTTCCTCGGAAATCTCCTAAAAGGTCATTCGAATCCACAATGTGATGCGTCAAGATCTTAATATTCCATACATTTTATTTGAATGTCTTGATTTGACTTAGTTTAGAACTTTAAATTTTAACCACAGTTTGTATGTTATTTTAGGTGAACATTTTAACCACTCAGTCTTTAAATTTTTAAAAGATTAATTTTTATCACTAAGTTGGATTGCACCTGCCACTACTTGCATAAGAAGCCTGACCATAAGACTTTATTCAATCATTGGTTTGGGTTAATTGACTCCTTGCACAATTTAACAAATCATTTTCAAATCAAGGACAATTTTTCCCCTTTACAATAGAAAGATAAATGCCACTTTTGTCCCGACTATCCCGAGTGTTCTTCCGAAACTTCTGTGTACTTTCGACTTTTTGTCAAATCGATTAATCATCAAATCTAAAATAACAAAATCGAAATCGCGATATTTTACTTCCGGAATTTCGATATATGTAATCCTTTCTCAAGCCTAATATCAGGTGCATACCTTGAGGATGAGCCCCAGTGGGCCAGTGGATAAAGGCGTTCAGCTACTAATCAGGGGATTGGTGGTTGAAATCCTTGAAATGGACTTGACATAGAAAAGTAAAAAAGTAATGATCTTGCGATCGGTGGGTTGCCAGCTTCGCTACAAAAATACTAGAAAGTCGTCCAGAATATCCAACAAATTATACTGGCGTGTATATGGGACTGGTGCACGATAAATCTGATCGGGGTCCAAAGTCCCGACGTCTATTGAAGGCGTTGGAGTCCAGTTCAGGTGTTTTCTCGTCATCTGACCATGGTTCTAAAATAACGAGGTACATGTATGAATGTGTTCCCGGGTCTTTCCTTCGAGATTGACCCCGAACCGTCGCCAATAGCCCACTGTGCAGCTCTAGTGCGACGTTAATTAACAAAACCAAACCTTGAGGATGAATAGTACTTGTACATAAATTTTCGATCTGTTGCAGGTGTTTTGCGATCCACCCGACACCCACTTTTATTAATAGATAAAATTTCAGTAAAGTTTATAATATAGGAAAACGAAGTATCAAGTAGACCAACAGGGTTTTTTTAATTCCAGGGTGGAACCCGTCGGCGTCGTGGGACCACTCAACGCCCAGGACGACGGAGCGCCGGGTCCAGGGGCCGGCCCCGACGACGGAGCAGGAGGTCCCGGGGCAGGCCCAGACGACGGAGCTTCGGATCCTGGGGATGACCCCGACGCCGGAGCTGCGGACCCCGGGGTGGACCCCAACCAGCCACCTCAGAATGACACTCCTCCACCGACTCCTCCAGGACAGAGGAGGTGCGTATCGAATTTATCTTGGATTTTCCTTTTCTGTTTACACATCTATGACTCAGTAACGGATTAAAGTTCACAGGCGGAAGGCACAGTGCTGGAAGGACAGCACCAAATTTCCTTGGGACAGGAAAATTATACTAGATTTCAGTTTAAAATTTGTAGTTAACGTTTATCTACGTTTGAAATTTTTAATTAAATTATTTTTTGCAATCGAGTTAAATTCTTTGATATCCATCTACAGGAGTTTATTTAGATCGGTGTAAAATAATTGAAAATATTTTTAAAAACATAACATTGCGAATGTTTATAAATAACGAAGTCCCTGTATTAAAACCTGAAACTATAGATATTCTGCTCTGTAAAAAATTAGATTGATAAAGCAATTTTCGACTCGATTAGATACACCAAAGTTAGTGAATTGGCGTCTATGGAGGTGTCTTACCCTCTGGAGTGTTGTTTATATAAAGCCTCCATTATAATGTATAAACTATAGAAATACTCGTTCCTCGCACGGTTAAATTTAAAGAAATATACTTGAAATTAATAAAACAATTCCCTAAACCAAAGTCTACAAATGCATAGATGCATTACATTTTTAACTCCGCAGTATTTTATGTATTGAAAAGTAGCTATTCTTGGTGTAGTTAACTTAAATGAAATATAATTTAAAAATATAAATATATTTTCTAAAACATTATATTAAAGATTTATTTTGTCAAAAATATGAACATATATTTTATTTAAAACATTTTATTATTGGCATCATTAACATTTTATAACAATGTTTATACTCAAGGATAGTGAAGACCATATATATATATAATATAAAGGTGTGCTCGTGTTTCTCTTTTTGAAAGGGGCAAGGAAAGAATTATTTTGACGTCATTTTAGCTCCGCCTTACTATGAGTTTTTGATCATTCTCATTGGCTGTATGTTTCAAGCATTGCTACTTAGGTTCGATCCCCGTGGGTAACGACTGGTGATTTAATTTTTAATTAGCAAAATAATGTAAATATCTGTAAATAATTGTGTTCAGGTAACTTCACTACTCATCTCTCCTTGTTTTGTTATGCCCCGTATTTTACTTGATTGAAATTGTAACTCATTTAATATGTCCAATACAAATGCATATAAAATAGACACGCCCACAGACAGTGGAAGGCGGAGGAAGGCGTCACTATGACGTCAAAAGAATCCTTTTCCCCGCCCTCCATCAGCAAGAGCGAGTACCAGCACACCTTTTATATATAGTCTCCACTATCCTTGGTTGATACTGTTCCTGTTTAAATACATTTAAAAAAAAGATTATATAACCGTAATTTAATTTCAAAAACTGGGTTCACAGCTTAAAGATAAATTGTATCTATTTAAATTTTCAGCCTTTTATACGCCTAAGAAATATGCGTTTTGCGTGCCACACACATGTAAACACTTTCTTTTATTATTTATAAATGAAATGACTGGTCCAGAAAACCAAAATCATATCATTGCATGAAAGTGTATTTCGAGAAAGAGCTAAAAGGTTACCAATCAATAGAAGGTGCTCGTTTCTTAAACGAACTTGTTGTCGCCAAGCGCAATTTTTGCTCCACGCGAATTCGAGTAACTTTTTCGGGATGGATCTGTGACCATTACAAGGGTACGATAGCCTAGTGCTCGTTGGTTGTTTCCTAAATTCGCACTGGAGCTGCACATTGAGCTATTTACGTCTGTTTAGGGCCTATTTCTAAGGACAAACCAGCTAATGAAAACTGCCTCTTATTTTTATCCATGGTCAGAGTATGCAGTTCGTAAACGGAGGTTTGTCAATTCGAATATCTACGTATACCTAATAAGTGTAACGAGCTGGTGATCCGAAAGTTACCAGATTTCATTCCGAAAAGTCAAGTGTTCCATTTCAACAGCCGTGCATTAGGTTATGGTGCACGTTGATTGTGATTCTTTCTTTCGTGTTTTACCCCGAATCGCACTTTTCAGATCCAGTGCGACGTTGTGGCAAAGAAAGACATGGCAAACAAATTGAAACTTTGGAACGTAATGACAGGTTTTTCACTAATAAGGACAACATATTCAATATATGCACCTTTAAATCTAACGGATGGTCCTCGGCTCTTTTTCGATCAGCAACGCAATGATGTGGTTGGACCTGGACCATTCAAATTCATTGATTGGATATTGCAACACTAAATTTATATTTGATAAATTAAATTTATTTTCAATTTTTTAAATAGTGTTTTCGTTTCAGGAGGCGTAGGAGGAGGGATCGCCAGGTAATTACACTTTTTTTTTCTTTCTCTTAAAAATATATTTGATTAGATTAGCACCCTTATATTTACAACGACAGGGCCAACGAAGTCATTTCTGTCGCCGTGCGTTTTAAAGAACTTCCACAATTTACTCTTACTATTATAAATCGTCCACCAACCGGAACAATTTCGCCAAGTAGGACAGCGTTGCCGGCTTTTGACAAATATGTTTAGCGCTCCTCCAAATTCCTGAATCAACCTATCTTTTAATCGCACGGAAATGACATTGAATAATAGGTGGGTTCAGGAAATTGGTTGAGCGCCAAACATCTTTTTCAAAAGTGGCAACGTTACCCTATTTGGCGAAGTTGTTCCGATGTGGTGATATATTTAAACAACATGTGCCAAGAATTTTCGAATTTTTAGATCTTCAAATATTTCCCCATTGCGCTCGAATGCAGAAAAGATAGTGTGTTCCACAAAGGACTCCCTGATTTTAAAATTAAATAACACGGAAACTGAGATGGATAGAAAATTGCAACATGTGGTATTTTGAATGCCTTATGACGTTTGAAAGCTTAAAGCCTCAAAATTAGTTATAAATGATGCCGACAAGTGGCACTGTACGCTATAGTCAAGGTACAGAGTTTCAAAAATAAACTATAAATGTCCTTCGTTCTTCAGTTGTTACAATCGCAAAACAATCGATTCGCCCTCTAGTGTGTGATCAGAAATACACGCACATGGCTCGCATATCGACAGTTCAACCCCCTTCTATGTTTCTGAATTGTTTTCGAAAACAATGCTCTTTAATATACGCAAAGTAAAGGTAAGATCGTGCGAGTATGAAGGTCAATTAATCGTACTGCGATACATTTCTAATTAAATATGAAACTTTTGTATCAGAATTTAACGCCTTTAAAAATAAATTTACCACTTTCTCATATCTACTTTTCAGAGTTTAATTTTAATATAAGAAAAAAAAACTCAACAGCTAACATCCATTCAGGCTATATTCTTTTATCAGGCACTTCGTTTTTCGAATACAGCGGATATCTTAATTGAAGGATTGATAGTTTCAATCCACGTCATCAGCCAAAATATTCGCCGTGTAAAAGAGAATTTTACACGTTAAATCTGCCAAGGTCCAAATGTTCTTGACAGCTCGGGCGATGTCATGCGGCCATGGTTCGGTCTGCCCAACAACCTATTTAAATCGCCTTGATTACAGAATACTCACAATTTAATTCTTTTATTTTTAATCGCCCATCTTATCTTAAATTGCGAGTCTTAATTGTAATAAACGTATTTGACCCCCAAATTCATATTTTGGTTTAAACTTATTCAATCATAATTCAAACGTCTAATTTTTTTTTGCTAAACAACTTTTTAATTTAAAAATTTTAGTTTTAATCTTGTTAATAAATCAGGCGCATGAAGAGTCATGGCAAAAACCTTAGATTTTGAGTGAATGCATTCCGTTAAGAACCCCTTGTTAATTGCACAAAGGACATGCATTTTAGCCTATGCATGTATTAGATATAAAGAATAGTGCCTGTGGATTTAGCTTGTCATGAGATTTCGAAACAAAACCAACTGCTTCCTATCCCACAAAGAAAAAGGACTTTTTTACTAAAATTGCCAGATGGCGCCATTTTGAAGCAATTGGCTAACACTCTTACGGGCAACTCCCGGCCACATCGTCAGTCTAAAAACAAAACACAGCACATTCGAAGGGTGGAGGAGGCACCCACTTGGTTTATTATACATTTTGGTTATTATACTATTTCGTAAATATACTTTTTTTTTGCCCAATATACTTTTTGGTTATACATTTTTGGTTTTATTATTGGTTGTTATACCTTAAATTTTCCTGTTCTAGCCATGCCTAACCCTGGACTGCAAGTGCTGCAGCTGCCGCTGCAACAGGGGAAGGTGTGACTGCGCCTGTCATCCTGGCAACAGCCCCCCGGAGAGCGACCGCAGCCGCAGCCCCCACCGTTCACGATCCCGCAGCCCCGCTGGCCGGTCACCGAGCTCGGGATCCAGGAGCACCCTGCCAGGACCCTCCAGCCGATGCCGGGTGCAGTGCAGACCATCCTGCAGGTTCCAGACTATCCGGAGCCAGCAGCTGCAGCCCGGACCTTCTGGTGGACTCCACGGAACACGGAAGGTGCCTCTGAGTGACCAACTAAGCCCAGAGGCCATCACCTCAACGCTGGAGTGGAACGCTGGGGCAACTCCCTTCCCCTCGGTGTCCAGGATCCCCGCCCCCTTGCGACGCCTAGGGTTCAAGTTCCTTCCGTCCGTCCCGCCTCCGGACGGCCCCCTCCGAAGGAGTGCCCGCCTTCGTGGCAGGTTGAAGGGCTTCGAACCCTTCGTGCTGCAGGGGGTCCCGTGGGGACTCTCAGGTTAGCGGGGTGATTCACTGTAAGTATGTAATTTACCAATCAGGCTCTTGTTTAGTTTTGTTAAAATCGTTATTTCTATACCCTGTATAATTTGTTTTATGGTTATATGGTCAAAGGCAACAAAAGACGACCAGTATTGTAGTGATTTTAAAGTTCAAATTTGATGGTTAATGCTCCTTTTTATAATTTCCAAACTGTTTTTGCAGTTTAGTGTGCCAGTAGAATAAAATAGGGGAAAGCTGGAAACAATTAATTTTAACGGTACTTTGGGATTTTCACGTAGACCATTATCGCCAAACCCAATATTATCGCCAAACACGATATTATCGCCAAAAGGTAGCTTCTGCGCCAATAACCACAACCGCCAAAAACCGAGACTTATCTAGTCGACATTATGCGAGCTTGATTACGAGAGTTGGTTTTCTGAAATTTATTGAAATAGTCTGTTTTTTCACTCCGCTGCAAAATTATTCGAATTTGGGATTTGCCTAGCATCGAAGAGATTGCAGTGGCATATTTTCAAGAGTATGAAATTATTTCTTCTAAGAAAATGTGCTTCGGCAAAATGGCGGAACAAGAAACACCGCGGAAATACCCGAAAACACTTGGATTCGTATTTAAACGAATTTAGTGGCGGCGATTGCACAAGGATAATGACTTGTTTGTTTGCGCTTTAAAAGCTATCAAGAATTTTTGGCCGCCGAAATGATTTATATAATATATATGGTTATTATTTACTTATTTGATAAATTTATTGTGTTTACAATGTTTATTTTAGAATTTTTTTTCATGGTAAAACTAGCGCCGAAGGATTTGGCGAGCGTTGGCATGTCAACGGGATAATCCCAAAGTACCAACGCCATCTTGAAAAAATAGCCCCCAAAATAATTTTTTTATAATTATCTCTTTAGGCGTTAAATATAGATCCCAATTACAAAATTATTACCCAAGTAATTTTACAGAAATTTTATTTACACTTTTTCTGCTACTCGCCGGTTTGACGCTAGATGCGAAATCACTAAATGGCAAAAAATTTCTTTACTTTTAGGTATCTTACCTTATTCAAATATTAAGAAAAAAATCAAGTTGGAAGTAATATTGAAAAATGCAATTTTTTTTTCTTTCTGAGAAATTAGAAATATTTTAATTTTAAGCAACATTTACACTTTATCACTGCAGATAGTTCACACAAATATTTCTAGCTTTTTTATTTACACTTCCAAAATTATTTGCATTCAAGTCAGTTGCCGTGTATATTAAGAATACAACACCTGGATCCACAGACCAGAATTGTTCAACTAAATTGTGGTAATATACACATTAGAAATAAAAATGAAATGTAATTTATGGGCAAAAAGGAATAAGAGTAAATTACTTTTGATAAGAAAAAATTTAAATTTTTGTTTCGTCAAAAGTCGCGTGATTCAATGACGGAACGATTACCAAATATGACGAAAATAGATTTGAAGATCGTAGAAATATCAAACGAGTCATTCCAGAGTGCTTGCGAAGTACGCTTCGGAAAATATTATACTAAAAACTTATTAATAAATAACAAAGTAAAATAATTTTACTATAATAAATTTTATTTAATTTCTATCTATTTGATTATCACTTCAGCGGATGCTTCCGAAATTCAGATATTAAGTACTCCACTGTCACAGCATGCAGCTAATTAATGTTACGGTCAAGAGGTGAATGTACAAGAAAGTTGCAGTGTACTGGCACTTTTCTGATTTTAGTTATTGAGGAAAATGGCATTTTTAGTTGACAGTGAATAGGGGTCCTTTAAAAATATAATTAAAGAACTAGAGCTCGTATAAAGTCTAAATGCATTACTGACCACATAATTGCAAATTTCTCTTCTTCCATGATAAAATATAAGGTGAAATTTACAAAAGCTTGTACGACTTATTACAAAGTTCTCTTGCTATTAAAAATAATTTGGGTGATATAAAATGGAAATGTAGGCCCATTCTACACGAACAAGTAAAACTAGCCTTATGTTGTCGGATCAGTTATGAATTCTCTAATCACTGAGAACCTGACGCGCGGTTTACTCGTTTGTGTAGAATGTGCCTTAAAGTAAACCGTTAAGCATAAGTATAGGACGGTTCCAGCTAAATGGTTGTCATGACATCACGCTGTTTACTTGGTTTAAATAAACAAATTGGTCAACTAGCCTAAGCTCAGTTGTAGAATTTAATTTTTCTAAAGCTAAAAAAATCCGTCCAAATTTGGAACATATGAATGTTCGGTTTTATTAACCACTCTTGGAATACTAGAGGGAGAGTAGGAATTAATAACTTAGAGGGAAAGTAATTACGAAGTTACTCTAGTCAAGCAAACATAAATTTTAATCGGGAAATATCCTTTCTAAGCTCCCATAACTAGATAAACTTTAAACTACTACAAATCTAACGTTTCTCTGTCTTGTAGAATAGGCATTCAATCAAACTATGCCTTTCGACTTGAGCCACGTCTTGAAATCAAATTTATTGAATATGAAATATCTTACACGCATGTGTAAAAGCAGTTTACTAGTCCACAATTTCAGAACCTTTCAATTAACACCTGCAATTACATTTTCAGGGTACCTGAATATTTTCAGGATACATGTCTTGAATTTGACATTCATATCAGTTGAATAATATATTGAATAAACACAATTTGATATTACTTGCATAAACATAATTGACAAAATATGAAACTCATTTGAAGAGATTTAACTTTCGATAGAAATATATCTGGTGTCAGGGCGAGTGCTTAAATTTAATGTTAAGAACCGGTTCTTTGACATACTGAAATATAATTTTTCCTAAATTACACTCGATACCAATCATTGTAAATTGAACTTTTAAACTAATATATCAAACTAATTTAAGAGCTAAATAACATTTGATTTGGTAATCAAATAACTATGCATTTAGTATGCTCTACGACGTTTCACCTAGTAAATTATGTGATGTTAACGCAACTCTTTTAGGAGTAAATCAAATTTACAAAATGATTGCAACTGAGCCTTATTCAAGTACTTGGTGATAAATGCAAGATATACTACTCGGTTTCAAAAGTCGTGCCTCCCTTTACAAATGTCAAATCTGCCGCAGCCTTTGAAAATGAAACTGTTATGTTGTGCAATCAAAAAAGGTTTTAAATTGTTTTAAAATTATAGCGATCGATCTTTTGTTAAATTTACTCGATCTTTTAAAATTTAAACGATCTTTGTGTTTCGTTATTCCAGAAAGTACAGATCATTTTAAAAGCACACAATGCCATCGAAATGTCATTAAATTTAATTTAAAACGTGTAAAATTATAAGTTTTATGGTTAATTCGGTTTGCTAATGAAACATTGCTATTTTTAAAAAGTTAAAACGACTAAGTTTTTACAAAACTTGGACACATTAAGTCATTAGATATTTTCTAACAATGGATGTTATTGTAAAAATACAATTAATTTGCTTTTTAGGGTTCCTCGAAAAATGTACTTTTAGTGATGCTAATATGACCATGTGTTCATCCATCGTCATCAATTAAAAAAACTAAATGAGATTCATGATTTGTATTTCCTCTATGTACTGAAATAAGATCCGGCAGTTTTGAATCTTGTAAATATTTTCCAAAACATTTATTTTACTGCCTCTCTAAATGTAACTCCACCATTTTTCTATTGACCGTACAACTACAGGAATTAATATATCCACTTAAAAATGATTGCTCGACAATGACGCATATAGGAATTTTATTTTAGAGGGATCCCAAATTATCAATTATGAACTTCAAATAATTTAAAATGTTTAAAAGTAAAAAGTAAAACGCTGAATTCAATTTGGACAATTAGCAATTTTAGATTAATACCTGCTAATTACTCGCATAATTGATTTATTTAAAAAAGGAAGTATATCTATTTGCATTATTTTTGAAAAATGAGTTTGCCGAAACTTTTTAAATTGCTTTGGAAGCGTTCACATCGCATAAGCCTCATTATGTACGTTCTTGTTGATCAAGTCTTCAATCTTCCTTTTGGTGTAAACAACTATTTTAAAATCAAATCTTTTCTGTTTTTCATCTTCGTCAAAAATTATCGCAAAATACTTCGGTGCATTGTAAAATGAGTCGTTATTTAAAAAAAAAACATGTATAGTGCTCTAATAATAAATTTAAAAAAATCAAATTGGCTCATAAGGCAACCTATTCATGTTATAACCATGAGACTAAAAATGGAAAAATTGATCCAATTGAAATGATGGCCATATTTGCACCCCCCCCCCCCTCAAATGAAATGATGTAAAATATAAAATCCATATAAATTCATACATTTGTGCACGACGTTATTGACCTTTCCACTCGCAATAACTATCCAAAACAATCGTATATTGAAGATATCCAAGAGAAAATGTAGAAATTCGGTGTGCATCCAACCATCGAGAAGCTAAAAAAACATAAACATTGGATATATTCTAGTTTATTGATTGCCTGAATCGGCTATCCCATAAACCATTCGGGGTAGTTGTAAATTCAGTGTCACTAGACCTCCAGAAGAGTAACAGCCGCTCACACATCCCAGCAGTGAATACACTACTTGACAAAACATGAATGAAGCGTCGTCGCGACGGGCTCCCCACACTGTGCAAGCGTCACCATCACATGATCATTCACGCAGCAGCGGACATGACAAGACTCCTTACATCCGATAAACACTATAGACTGAACATCCGTGGGAGCAGCGTGTTTGCTTTAATTCATGCTAAAGTGAATAAGACAACTGCAAAGCTGCACAAATCCACGCTTGCCAGCCGCGATGGGAATGGTTGGCAGACTTGCAATATACCGTTCCCTCGGGCCAGGAGGAAATCCACAGCCCCGAAGTTGGTTTACCGAAAAGAACACCAGCGGTACCCCACCCGTTTACCAGGCTGAGTCGCCCAGGTTTGAAGGTACATCGTGGGTATATCACTAGGAATACAGTTCCTTAACTTGCGTTTGTCCGGTAGCGGTAATCCAGGAAACCAGACATTTCGTTGTTCAAGAAAGATTTCAAGTAAAATAACCCCTTCAACATACGAGACTTTTACTTCGATTCGGGATGACAGCATAGTGGACAATACATGCTACCTAATAAAAAAATTCAATGTCCTAAGAAACCAGACCATCTCGTTCTAACAGAAAAGCAAATAAATCAATGTATGAATTTGCTTGGCATTATTTTCTCGTCTCTAGTTCTTCGAGCAACCCAGGGGAAGATTTCTCTTAGCGGGAAGTGGGACCTTGGGTCGATGGACTAGAGAACAGTCATACCGAGAAATTAATGTCCTAAACATCCTTGAGTTCCTGTTGTCTTGCCTCCTTACTGAAGAAACTAACGGTTCCAATTGCAATAACTTGCCTGTGCATTCCGGCAAGATCTCCTGAATTCGCAAGACGTCAAATTAAACGTTGAGACGTTTGACTTGCTAATTGTTTTTCTCATGAGGCTTTTCTCTAACCTGTTGACGGTTTGAAGAAATAATACATTCCCAGTCAAGACCATGCAGCTCTAGTGCGACGTTATTTAACAAAACCAAACCCAGTCAAGACCGAATCTAAGCATGGGTCCAGTGGACAACGTACTCGACGATCTGATCAATGAAGAGCGCCTTCCCTCTGTCCAAGGCCGTCGCCAATAGCCCACTGTGCAGCTCTAGTGCGACGTTAATTAACAAAACCAAACCTCTGTCCAAGGCAGTTTGCTGGTCACACACAAAACCTTGTGATACTAAAAAGGCAATTGTTGATGTGTATGTCAACTGCTTTGCTGCACTTACTGGCATTGGATAAATCACCCCACATAAAATCAGTTGCCATGTACTGTACTTTTGTCTATCCACCCTACATATCCGGCACTGCGTATAAAAACAAATGGACCCGATGAAAAAACGTCGCGCTGTTGTAAAAGATGTTTGTTTTTCATCCACGCTCTTCAGGTGATGAACAATATAGCCAAGAACAGATCTCCCGTATACCTTTTCCAAAATCTTTATATGGCCAAGAGCTTTGAGTCTGTCACACTGTCCATCGTTTAGTATGCACAGATTTAAAAACTTTTCACGAAAGAACCCTGACAACATCTCAATTATTTGCTCCCAGGGGATTCCCAGGATTGTTTCTTCCATCAATTGTTTTCATTGACGAAGAAAGACGGTTGACTTCTCAATCTAGTGCGACATCAATGAACAGAAAAAGAACATTGAATCAAGGTACTAATCATTCCAAAGTTAACGTCCAAGGCTACCGAGGACAGCTGTGGATCCAAAAGACGAGTTGGAAGATGGAGACATCTGTTAGTTGAGTGTTAAGACTGCCGTTGCAAGACTAATTACTCCTACTGCTTCTGTACGTGGAATCTTTGGAACTTATCTTGCATTTCATTGTTGGCATTTGATAATTTTTCTTGGCCTTCAATCCAAAGCAACGGTGATTTGTGAACGTTTACTTGCGAGTGGAAAGCGCTAGATTATCGCTGGCATGAGATGCAAAAACCCAAAAATGTTTATAGAATATTCAGTCTCCATCAAACATATTCTATTTTTCAAATTACCACTTTTTAATATTATGGTTGCTAATTAAGCCATAAACCGTATGAGGATTGATCAATGTAATAGGACTAGCTAATTAAACATGATTGAGGATAAGATTGATTGCTAAATTCCGTAGGATTGAGTCTCGAAATGTCTACCACGACCATATTTCACTAAACACTACGGGGACGATGATTAGGGTTAAAATTTAAAATTATTTCTTTTAAACTAAATTAAGAATGAACTTCATAATTAAAACTAAATAAACTAAAACAAGATTAGGGTCAATTAATATTATCCTCACCCCGGATAGTACAATATTTAATTTAGTCACCCCCCCCCCTGTCATAAAAAAAATCATTAACTCTTTGACGCTCCCTTTTTTCTTAGCAATATATATGCATCTAATTTTTAAATTTATAAATATACTTAATTTTTATTTTTTTTAATTCAAAAGTTTAAGGTACAAATTACGAACCACATCGTTACAATAAAAATATATTGTAGCAAGCCCTGGAAAATTTAAGTTTCCAAGTAATAAAAACAACTTGACAAACGCGGGGCGTGCAAAACCAAACATGTCAATTAAAAAAAGTAAGTAAAGCATTTTAAAAAAATCCGTTATTTTCCAAAAATTAATATTTCTAAAATTATATCTTTTTACTTTAAAACATTAAAATCAGATGGTCCATAAAAATGCATTGCATCAACCAAATTAACGGTTTTCCTGGATTTACGAATTTATGACATGTTTGTGTTTGCATGCACACTTTTCAAATACCGAACTAATGAGTGCAAAAGGTCAAATGTTGCAGCAAAAAGAAAAAAAATTGAGAAATGTTGTTAGTGCACGAAAGGCGTTTGCGAAGTGAACGAAATTCCCGACTCGGTGTAGTGTTGTTCTTATAAAATCTGTATTTGTGTAGATTTTGTCTTTATGCATACATTTATGCCAAAGGGACTTTCTCTTAAGCGGGTTGTGGAAGCAACTGGGGTATTCCAATCAAATATTCAAAATTTAATAGGACACTAGTAAAATTTGTCAAAAGTAAACTGTCTTCAACGAAATTTAACAGAATTTTCGAAAAGGATGCTTTTTCTTAACAGTAACGATACCCTTAATTGCCGATAATGAACACACGGTCATATAAACAAAACGAAAAGTGAGTTTTCAAAGAAATATTTAAAGCGTTTTCATAGTTTATTATGTACCGTCACCACAAAACATATCTTTGTAATTGGTGAATTAATCACTATTTTAGTTGAACGCACCAAGTTATGATAAAACTGCTTAATTATTCAGAATGTGTATTTGATATTTTAAATTTTGTAAGTCCAATTTGACAGTGATTTATCTTCAAAAATATCTTCAAAAAACTTAATTTTGTTTGTCTTTATTAAAATTCATAATATTTTGCAACTGAAAGTCACACATTTATCACCCACTATTTGATTACTGTTCATAAAAAAAATAATCGATTTAAATTTGCAACAGGCGGAATACTTGTTTTTAATATAGTTTTTATCAACGCATATTTATTTTTCACTGACTTATCTGTGACATTGATATTGTTATTGGGTACCAAGTTTTTAAGCATTTACATGCAGCTTTACATAATTTTTTAACCTTTACACCATTTTTAACTTTTACACTTTCAACCTTTATATCATTATAACATTTTACATATTTATAACCTTTATTACTTATTTACACTACATGTTTTAAATGTGGGAAAATATAAAAATATCGAAAGGTTCTGAAATTGTAACCAGTTAAACATTTAATATTGTGCTTATTTTTTGTTCATATTTTTTTTTACAGAATGTTGAATTTTATAATTAAAAGTTTAATTATAATTGTAATTGTAAAATTGTTGCTAAATCTATATACATATCAAATTATGAAACTCGGTTAGTTGTATTCTAACGGCTACTAAATATTTTATTGTAGTAGTTTAGAAAATACTAAACTAAAATTTCATAATGTTCGAAATACTAATCCGGTTACATGTAGTTTGGAAAACACTAAACTTGATATCCGGTAACATTTCTGAACTAAGTTTTAAGAGAAATTTGCAATTCCTATTTGAAATGGCCATATTATTCTTATAACGAATTTATTAAAAATGAGTATTTTGGTCTTGTATGACAGAAACTTAAAAAAATTAGCAGTTGCGAATCCTCAATGCTTCATAACATTTAATTTGTTTTAATTGCTACAAATCTCATTTAAAACTGTAGGTTATCACATTGTTTGTAAAAAAAAAGCAATACTATAGTCATGCGATTCGGAGGGAATAAATCTTTAAAAAATAGACTCGTGTTCTCTAAGCATTTGATTTGGATTTAAGGAAGATAGGTAATCGGCTCGGTTTGATTTACTAAGTGCAATCCAAAACCTTATTTAATAAAGTATTTATATAAACGCCATATTCCTCAAGTTGCTCTTGGTAAAGTCGGTAAAATCATTGCAAATTTTAATTGAAAATAAATAAATATTTGAGTTATTCGTTATACGTTTGTGTTAGTTTTCACTAGTGCAATGCGCTCCATAACATATATTGTTCTAGTAATACCCGTTTTAAATTTTGTCGAAAAAACAATTTTCAGTTTATTTAACTGTTAAACGTTATATGTTGCTGTCCTTTGATGTTGTTATATTTTCAAAATAAACTGAATACTTGAATTCCTAAAAAACGATACCTTAACCTTATAAACTACGTTTGTTCTTATTGTAAGACGCTTTTGAGTAGGAAACGTTGCGTAAATTGACAAAAGTATGAATATTGTTATTAATGGAGTTCAACTATTTTTAATATTCCATAATGGATCCGAAATTCTTGTAGCGAATTATTGAATTGAATGAAATGTTACATCTATTTGTATCTTGAGCTCTATTTAAAATACACGATATCCTAGCTAATTGTATCCAAAAGTATTGGTGTGGTTATACCAAAAGAACCACACAATTAGTTATAAATCTCAGTTACATTAAAGGGGGCAACTCCAAGATTTTGTTTTCGCAGTTCAATAAATTTAAATGGGAGCACCATAAGTGGTTCAGAAGATGTTAAAGCTGCATTCTACCTCTTGCCAATCGGAATTCTGTCGGCTGTATAGCCCGTTTAGCTTGTAGTTTTATTAAAGTGATCGTGTACCAGTATACAGTCGAAAATATTTTTCAAAGAAATATTTAGCAAGTTTTTATGGTTTATTGTGTACCACAAAGGAAAATATAATTTTCTTTGTAACTGGTGAATTGATCGCGATTGTATTTTAACACCCTCTAGTCATAATACCGTTTAGATATTCATAATATCAGTATGATATTTTGAGTGTTGAATGTCTAATGCGACAGCGTGCTTTATCTTTAAAAATTGATTCAAAAATTAAAAAAAAATTTTGTCTATATTAAAATTCATAAGGGTAAAATTGAATATTTTGCATTTCAAAGAGTCACACATTTTTCACCCACTATTTGATTACTACTCGTAAAAAAAAATAATTGATTTAAATTTACATCAGGCGGAATACTTGTTTTCAATACCATGTTTTTTTCAAAGGAAATAAATTTTTCACTGATTTATCTGACTTTGATGTTGTTGGGTTCCAATTTTTAAGCATCGACATGGAGATCATAATTTTTAACCTTTACGACATTTTTAGGTTTTACCCCTGTTTTTAGACTTTACCCCTGGTTTTAGGCTTTACCTCTGTTTTTGTTTTTAGGTTTTACCCCTGTTTTTGTTTTTAGGCTTTACCCCTGTTTTTGTTTTTAGGCTTTACCCCTGGTTTTAGGCTTTACCTCTGTTTTTGTTTTTAGGCTTTACCCCTGGTTTTAGGCTTTACCCCTGGTTTTAGGCTTTACCCCTGGTTTTAGGCTTTACACCTGGTTTTAGGCTTTACCTCTGTTTTTGTTTTTAGGCTTTACCCCTGGTTTTAGGCTTTACCCCTGGTTTTAGGCTTTACACCTGGTTTTAAATTCAGCATTTACAATTTTTAAATTCTTAAGTTTTATTTAAACAGTTTTTTTAATTCTCTGAAATTTAATGGCACTCTTTTATAAGAAATATTTCAATGTGTTCTTATGGACATCTAAATACTAGTAATTTTATTTTGTTTTCAATATTGTAGAGCCTGATTGGTAACTTAAATGCTTACAGTGAATGCTTAACATCAATTATTTTGCAGGTTGGGCATATTTTTAATTTTTTTTTTATTGGATGTCTACCAGTTAGGATGTTTACTGGCCAAGTGGATCGGTATCGACCAATCGAGATTGATCAACCATCAGTCTTGGAATGATCATGGGGTCGTTTCCTTTGTGGCCGAGTGTGCCACTTTTTATGAACCAAATAGTTTGAGTAGTTGCCAAGTGTGTCAACTTACAAACCTGGTTCAGTGTTAATTTCTTTTAATTTGAGTTATTTAATTTAACTTTTAAATTGTTTGATTCATTTTTTTTACTTTTGCTAAACTGGTTAGACATCCAATAAATTTTGTTTATATATGTTTATATTATAATTGGTATTTAGTTATGTTTTTATAATTTCTAAAGGCTGTGAAGGTAGGGTGTTAAACAAATTTTACTTTTAATTATTTATACTTGTAAGACACTAAAGTAAATAAAAAATATGTGTACGTGCAAGGTTATTGGTATTTTCAAATTTGTAAAGAAATATCTACTTTTGAGTTGAATTGCAGCAGTTTTAAAATTTAATTTATACAATTAAAATGTAAATTTTTCTAAAACTACTGGATATAAAAATATTTTTTCTGAAATACAAATTAGATTGCATATGCGACTTGTGGAAACAATTTCCATATTAGTATGGATATAAATATGTTTTAAATGTTTTTAAATTTTTGCAAAAGTAAAAATAAAATTGAATTAAAAATTATATTTGGGAACTTAAATATTTTTATATTTTTTGACTTTCCACATATTGAATATGCCATCTAATTTGTATTTCCGAAAGTATGTTTTTATTCCAAATTAGTTATTCGGAAAATGTACATTTTTATATTGTAGTTAGTTTTTTAAATTGCCACAGCTTTTTTCGAATTAGACTTTTCTTCCGAAATTTAGAAATAAACCAATAACATAATGCATAGACTATAAATATTTTTTGGAACTTTTGTGTCCTAGTTCTAGAAATATAGTAAAAATAAAATATCTATTTAACGCCATACGCTCCCCAAATACAAGGTGAGATGTAAAATATCATTAATACAGCATCTCGTAATAAATACAAATCAAATTTCAAATTCTTTAAAAGTTAGCCTAAATGGCTGTTAAACTGAAATTTAATTACTCAAACTAAACTGTAAATTTTGTTGGTTTACATTTCCTTTAAATTTTTTCAATAAAACTTGATCATACATTTACAATTGTTTACTAAACCTTGATCAACGGTAATTAAGTAACTTTAATATTTGGTAGTTTAATAAATATTAAAGTTATGTATTTACCTGCAATTTAAATTTCAATGTGTAATAATTTTAAATTTTAATATTTTAATATTTTTAACAATGCAAATTGAGTTTAAATGCATTAGGAGATCAGCTCTTTGTTCGATTTATTTGCTAATAATATGCAAATTGATTGCCATTAAATTATTGAGATTAATGGTATTTTTTAACTTGTGATTCTTTAATAACTTTACATTTTTTTCATTACAGAACGGAGCACCTAAATTCCTCTTAAATTTCATATAAGGATTTTATGGCCAAATGTTTGACATTTTTACAATTTTTAAATATACATAGTATTTTAATGTTAAACCTTTTTAAATTGATTTAGTTTCAACTTCCACAGTTGATTTTTGAAACTCTTATTTTTTAATTAGTAAATATTTTAAATTTTATCGAAAGTTACGGCTAAACTAAAGTTAAGCGTAGGATATAAATTTTTAAGTCTGCTAGAATATTTATTAGATAATTTAAATGTGGCATTTTAAGTGTTTTTGCCGAAAGTAATCTTATTTCCCAATTTGTGTTACGAAATTAATATTTTTTGATTGCTTAAAGAATACAAATTGCCATAAATTTTATAAATTCCAAGTTCTGTAAATATGTGTAAGTTTTGAAATTTTAACTTTTTAAATGTACAATATTTTTGAGTATGACGTTTTTTAAAATCTTTCAAACCTCTATACTTAAATTCTGAAGTATATTTTTGAAACATTTAATTGCGACTTTAAGAATATTTTATAAATTATTCTTATGAACTTTATTAAATAAAATAATTATATTCATTTATTTAATCTATTCATTTTTTACATGTAAATTTTATATAAAATTGTTTAATCTAATTTTGATATGCTTAGTACCAGATACTAAATAAAATTTAAATAAATATTAAATATTTTTAATATTTAACTATATTAATTGCTTTCAATATTTTGCATTAACTGTTTTTATTCTAGATAATTTAATATTTTAAGAGCATGTTTACAACAATTAAAATATTTTATTAAGAATTTATTCTTAGAATCAAAGCATATTTATTCTTATAAAGCATATGTATGTAATAAGTTCATTAAATATTCAAAACATTTCAGTATTTAAATTTTTTTTTGAATAAATATTAAATAATCAAATATATTTAGCTATTTTTATACAAGGAAACACTAATTTACAAAAGATTTATGTAGTTTATGAACAGTCATAAAATTATAAGGGGCAAGACAGTTGATCAATTTAAATGCTTATACTTATTTAATTTCCAAGATAATATAAATTAATTTCCATTAAATATTTCTGTAACTGGTATTTCTCAACTTGTGATTCTTCAGTAACTTTAAATTTTGTATTACAGAATGGAACATGAAATTGCTCTGCATTTTCAACTAATGATCTATTGCCCATATTAATGTTTCTAAAATTTTTACAATTATTAAATTTACATAGTATTTTAATGTAAAACCTTTAAAAAG